>OX101753.1:171374536-171565874 GCA_944452675.1 Tachina lurida | reverse complement strand
ACTCATACACCCAGAGAAAAAATAGCATAAAATCAATAAAAACCCTATTGAATTAATAAGAAACATTAACGAAAGTCTAGGCATGTTGAAATTTCTTATTTCAATATGGAAAAATATTAATTTATTAATTTTATTTATTTTCAATAGGGCATTTACATCAGCACAAAAATCTACCGCATTTTGATTAAAATCTTTATGAAAATCTGTACCGTTTACACCAATTTCTTTTGACATTTATTAAAATTTTTTTATCCACAACAAAACCCATCAGCAGAATTGTTTCCAAAACTACAACCAAACAACTGGAATGTAGCCAATTCACACACTTTTTTAAGCAGACTCACCTTTTGTTGTGCAGGGTAGTAAAGAATAAATAAAAACCTTAGATTTTTATTAGATTTCCTACAAATCTACTGAAAAATTAGATTTCGTTTGGTATGGGAAATCTGGAAAAAAGCAGCTTGATTTAGCTCGAAGTCTCGAAAGTACTAGATTTCGAGACAGTGTAAATGAACCATAAGTATATCAATATACATTTTCTATTATATTGAAAATTATTGAATTAATGTGACGCGTTCTTATTTTTGAGTGGCAGCTTTTCCCTCAGTGTATGTACTGCACACTTATGAAATGCTTAGTAGGTGCTTGTCTCTGTGTGTGTATGTGTGTGTGTGTGTATGTTTGTGTCTTACTATAAGCCGCATGTAAGGAAGTGTGTAAAATTTAATTTAAAATGATTTATATTGCATTTGGAAGTAAAATAAATAAAAATGAAATGAATAACAAAATGAAACCTTTAAAAAGTCTCAAAAGCCTTTTTCATCATAAAAATAAAACTTTCAGCCACATGAATACAGATGACTTTTAGCAGCAATATAATAATATTTCAAACTGCAGTAATTGAAATTATGAAATTTCTTCCCCCATTTAGAAGACAAGCTTCCACTTTAAATGAGTGTATTTTTTAATTTAAGCAAGTTAGTTTTACTAAAATACATATCAAATCAGAATAATAATTATGGAATTTAATATATATAAAGAAAGATTCTGAAGTTGCTGCAAATATACCACAAAAAAGCAAACTGATTTATTTAAGTTACATATTGTCAACTAAAATCCAAAAGACCGTAACAGCCAAAAAATTCAAAACAGACTTTTTGATTGATTATAATGTGATTGACGAAAATACACCTTTCCTTAAAGTTTTACTCATATATGTTCAAAAATACCGACTTTGTTCATTATTCAATTTGGCACCGAACAAATAAATAGTTTTAAATTTATAAGATTTTTTGCTTCTCCTGTAAAAAAGTAAAAAGTATACTTACGACCTTTTGGATTTTAGGTGACGGTATGATATGAAATTCTGTGTGTAATTTGCAAGGAGAACAAATTTCTTTAAATTGATTTTTTCAAGTTCAATAATCACAATATATTAGAAACCTTATTTATACAAATTATCAAGGATTATAAAGGCTTAATAAGAAAAAATTTGTATGAAAATCTAAAAAGGTTTAACTTTATCAAGCCTTAATTTTTCTTATAAATAAGGCCGTAGAAGTGCATAGAAAAAAAAGTTGTCCAACTAACCAATGAGAATTAAATCCAATTGAGAATTAAATCCGATCAATTAATTTTTTTTAATTCAATTTAGTTAAAAATTTAATTAATTAATTTTAATTTTAATTAATTTAAGTCAAATAAACTTTTGTATAAAATTTCAATTGATTAAAATTGTAACTAAAAAATGAGTAATTTAAAATTTAGCTTGATAATATAATTAATTAACAAGAGTTTAATTGATATAATTAATTTTTTTATTGGTTTTTGTGTTTTTTTTTTCAAATTATAGGTGTTGATTGCAAACGTGGTCACTTTCACTCGTTGTATTATTTATAAAATTAAAAAAAATTTTGAACTCTTGGTATTTATATATTTTAAATTTTTTATTTTGATATTTCGTTAACCTTCGGTAAACTTTATCAGGAATTTTGTTATATTTTTGTAATAAAAAAAATATATAATAAAAAAATAACAAAGTTCTTGAATAAGTTAAAGAAAGGTCAATGAAATATCCTTTAAAAAAAATATATAAAATATAAAGACCTAAAGCTTAAAAAATTGTTTAAATAACGATATTGTCTACTTAGAAATAGATACACAACCGCACAAACACATAAGCCAATGCACACGCCAGACCCAAACAACAACAACAACAACCATAATGTTTTTCATTGATGCTCTAATGTTAATGTACATACACACAAGCCCACAGAACGAATAGTAACCAGAGCTCGCAGAATATGCTCAACCAAATTTCTCTGTGCTTGTTGTTGCATTTGCTTTATCTTGTTGCCTTAGATATTTTGTCACAAGCAAAGCATTAAAGAGGAAGGGAGAAGATAATAGTAAATAACAATAAAAATAACTCTAAATCAAACTATTTGTCAACAAAGTGTAAATGTAAAATAAAAGACAGATATGTGTACAACAAAAACAAAATTAATCTTCATGTATTTTGTTCAATAATGTTTATAAAATAAAAGAATAAAAACAACATACATACATGCAACACACATACATGATCAAAAGACCGTTTGCCGAGATTTTACGAGATAAAGGGTCTCGAGTGAGCACATGAGCCGAGCGGTTGAACAAAAACGGTCGTTGGTTGAGCAAAGAGCAAGCCAAAGAAAAACGAAGTTTGAGGGTTTTTTTTCGCGACACTGTCGCATCGTGTCAGTGGAGGAGTTCTTTTTTCTGACAACAAGCACGAGAGAGACCAATTATTGGGAGCTCTGATTGTAACACGAACTTATGAAATGATCAAAAGCTAGCATTGAGGGAGACTTTCTGGATGTTGTTAACATTATTCTGTTATGTTACACATTACAAAGGAACTGCATTAGCTAAGAGAACACCCTGTTGTAAATAACAGAACATCGTGGTATCCCACCAGTGAATAATTTAACATTGTGTGTTGGAAATCTCTTAATATCAGTTTTAAGTCAATAAAGTGTTCTCATTTAGTAAAAATTTAAAACTCGTGACTTTTTATTTGACTAAACAAATTGACCGACTAATTTGCTAAGAATTCTACATATTTAATAATTAAATAATCAAATACAAAACATAAAAAACTATGCGAATAACAAACAAAAAAAAATTTAATCGAATAAAATATAAAAAGTTTAATTAATAAAAAAAGAATATAAAAATTATATTGTTATAAAAGTTTTTCCAATTAATTAGTATTCTTTTTTTTACCCAACAACGTATATTTAAACAACGAAAAGTATTACTCGACTATCATCCATACGATACCTTTATTAAAATAACAATACAGAATGTTGTGCGAACAATGATTAAAATGCTTTATTCGTATAACGAATAAGTTTTTATTCGTTTTAAAGATATAAAAATGTATTCGAAAAGCTAACACCTTGTTTGCATAAGTCAGGCAAGCGACTCGTCTGGAAAATTTGTATGAAAATAACTGAAAATATGAGTGCTTTGCATAAAAATTGTCTACCCAAGGTTAATTAATTGTCCAAGGGTTATGAAAACAGAAGATTATATATTTTTTGATGTGTAAACGTCTATACGCTAGGGGGTAAAAATCTTTTTTACAATACAATCACAAATTTGGAGTAAGATCGTAAAGCGTTATCAAATCAATGTGAGCTATGTATGTGTATTAGTGTAATCATGCAGACAACAAAAAGTACAGAGAAACTTAACAGCTGCATAGAAATACACTCAACCGAATTTTAAAGCATATCTTCAGGAGAAATGTTAATTTTAACAGAAATTGCTTGCGAAGTGTAATAGTGTAGCCAGTGGGGTTAGGTTAGGTTAGATAAAATAAATATAAATTTTTAAATAAAAGAGCGTTTTAAATGTCAAATATTTGTTTAAAAGATATATAGCAGTCTCTATAAAGAATTTATAATATTATATTATAACATATCTTCATTACGTACTGTTGCCTAATACTGAAACTGGGGCACGAAAATTGGATAACAATCTCCATCTCATGCCAATTATTATGGGTGGAGATTTTAATACAAATTTTGCAAACCCACAGTCGCAAGCTTTATCAATATTTTTATTTGACGTTTTCCACTTGCATATGAGCAATTCTCCACAAACCCCCACAACTAATCAGGGCTATCATGACTAAAATTTCACGTGAAATTTCTCCCTTTTCCAATTAGAATTTTTTGTTTTCCCTGTTACTTGCTATTAGTTGGAATTGTTCCCAGGGAAAAATTTCACGTGGAATTTTCTTCATGATAGCCCTGAATAATTCTAGTACTATAAATGCAGTTTTCCATAGATTTTTAAATACAGTAGAGTCAAAAATTTATATAGCTTATTTTACTTACCATAAGCCAATATTAAAAAAAATTCGTTACTAGATGTTTACACATCTTCGCTTTGAACGGACTCACATGGCTTTTTTTCTCAAGTAATAACTATGAAATTTTCTTTAAATAAATAAATTTATTATCATAGTATTTCACTCAAACTATGAATAAGCGCCGAATAAAATTGTATGCGAAGAATGAACAGTAGGCATAAGTATTATATTATTTCATTCGAATAATGAATAAATTCAACATAAAGTTGCATAAAAAAAAAGTTTGATTCACATAACGAACAAAAAAAACTTATTTAAACTCATTTAAAAATAACTCTGTCTTTATGCTACTATCTCTGTTAGAAGTAAAAAACCTGATACAATAGTAAATAAAAACACTTTCTGGATGTTGTTAACATTCTTCTGTAACCTTTATGTTACACATTAAAAAGGCACTGTGTTAGCTAAGTAAGCAGTCTTCTGTAAATAACAGAACATGGTGGTATCCCACCAGTGACTAATTTAACATTGTGTGTTGGAAATCTCTTAATATCAGTGTTTCACTTTGTTAACGTGTTCTAATTTAGTAAAAATTTAAAACTGATGACTTTTTATTTCTCTCAACAAACTGCCTGACTGAGTAGCTAAGAATTATTTTTAATTATTAATTAATTAATTAGAAAATATCAAACCTAGCGAAACGTAACAATACACATTTTAATGTTCTGTTTCATAATAACGAAACAAACTTTCGACTTACAGTGTATATTGAAAACAACAACAAATTTTTTGTATTTTATTGTTGTTTTCAATATAAATTTTCAGTCGAAAGTTTTCCTTCGTTATTTTGAAACAGGCTCTAAATCTCTACATTCCGTAATACCCTAATAGAAATACTAAACTATTACGTTTTCAAAAATTTTATAGAAACCATAGACTTACAGAAATCCTTTGCAGCAGTTATTTTTTATCGTAGGTTTCAACTTAAGCTCAGTTTATGTGTTTTTATACATAATATTTCTTTCAATCATTTTCACTTTAATAACTCAAGTATTAAGTATAGCATTTGCTTCACTGAAAATCTTTAACAAAGCGAACTCTATCATAAAAACAATATTTTTGAGAGTAAAGAAAAAAAAGTTTATTAAAAAAATTGTGGACATACAGGCCAAAAACAAATTCTAGGTATCTATTGTGCTTCGCCTTCATTCCATAAAAAAAAGTAAAAATTTTTTGTCCATATTTTTCCCGTAACGAAATTTTAAACAAAAAAATCCAAAACTTACGATGAATGAATGATGATACGTATTGGTGTTGCTGGTGAAGTGGAAACTAGAAGATTACAATACATGATTTTTTTTTGTTGTTTCCATTGTTGTTGTCGATGTTGGTGTTGGTGTTGCTGCTGCCTTTAACAAACAAAATATTGTAAATGCTGATACTTTTAAATGATTTTTGGTTTATATTTTTTGTTCTTCTTATTGCTCGCTCGTCTACTGATTTTTTTTCCAAGGCTTTCAATTTGTTGTTTCGAGTCTTGATTATTATTGTGTAATTTTTTTTGTTCTATCCTAGAAAGAAGATCCTAGTAAAAAAAAGCAAAATGGAAAATGTTTAACACAACAGCTTTTGTGCAACCACATTATGAAAATTTAAATTCGAAGGTTAAGTGATGACTTGAGATTGGAACGTTTGAATGAACAAAGTTCGAACAAAGAAAAGAAAATAAAAAAAACATATTTGCGAAATATTTTTAGTTTAATTTTTTTTTCATTATTATAAATAATATAATTTTAAATAAATTTTATGTTACATTTAGGATTTGAATATTTTAAAAATACTATAATATCGTGAACTTAAAAGTTATTACAAAACTAAAGATTTCGCAAAAAAAACTGCTTTATGTTAAGAATACCAACAGCAACTCGCACTTTAACGGCCTGTCCCACGATGTCACCAGATATCGTTCAATCGAATACTTATTTTGAAAACAACAGCAAATTTTCTTAAGTTATTATTGTTTGCAATACAAATTGTCGATCGAACGTTTGCTGGTGATAGCGTGGGACAGGCCTTAAATCATAAACAAAGTCAACTAAAAAAAATGTGGCATTTTCAGGAAATTAACAAAAAACTATTGATGATGTACAAATGACGCAAGTTTAAAAAAAAAACTGGTATAATGGTATTTTGTATTGTCCAAGAAGACTAAGTTGCAAAGAAAATTTAGGCGATGTTTAAAAAATTTTGTTCAGTGAACTGCTTAATGGAAAAAGAAAACCATTTTTAAAATCAAGAATAGTGACTATTTATTACTACATACTAGATTTGATAAAATGTCTTAAATTATTCGCCTTAAACATATTCGTTTAAACGAAAGACTGTACTTTTGTATTTAATACTCTACAAAAATTTATATATTGATTGCATTGAAAGATTTATATATTTACTCAGAAATATGAATGAAAAATTTTCTCAATTAACAGTTAAAAAGATTTTATTCGAATAATCGCATTCGATACTTTTATTCGAATAATTTATACAAAAAAAATTACTAACATAGCAAATATAAAATTGTATTTAAATACAGAACATGCAAATTCAATTCGATTAAGGATTATAAAACATTTTAATCGACTAAAATATAAAACGGTAAATTAAAAAAGGGAATATAAAAATTATATTTTTATACATTTTTTTCTAAATAATTATTATTTTTTTTAACAACAACGTATAAATATGATATTTCAATAAACGAAAAATATTATTCGAATAAAATTTTAGTAAGCAATCGATAAAAATTTTATCAATTCATTCGATTAACAATTTAGAAATTTTCCTGAAATAATGATTACAAAGATTTATTCGAATAACGAATAATAACAATACAGATGTATTCGAAAAACTAGCACACTGTTTCCATAAGTCAAGCAGATAATACGTCCAGAAAATTTTTATGAAAATCCCTCAAAATATGACTGCTATTCATATAAATTTTCTACTTAAACCAACAGTCTGGCATATGGAAACAGGGTATTATAAAAAAAAATCAAGTAATAACTAAAAAATTTTCTTTAGGTAAAAATTTTAATTATTATATTGGGCCCTGTTCTGTAAACCTAATCCCAAGAATCAAAAAATTCAAAAAATTAATAATGGTCCTTCAGACGTGTTTAAAATCATACAGATATAACATTTGGGAATCTATATAATAAAATTTTTTTTTTAAATCTTAAAAAATATTTCTATTGTCGGAATTAGTTTTCTAAAATCGTGCAATTTTAAATCGATCGGCTTACAGAACAGGGCGGATTATTTCATTTAAATAATGAATAAACATCGACTAAAATGTTATGCGAATAATGCACACAAGGCATAAGAATTATATTATTCCATGCGAATAATGAATAAATTCATTCGAATAATGTACATGAGACTTTATTCGCATAGAAAAATTCGCATAACGATTACAAAAACTTATTTTAACAGCGAAAAAATTATGTCTCTGATCTACTACGACTATTTTTGTTAGAAGTAAATACCTGATATATTATTCGAATATTCCCAAAAATTAGATTTTTATAAAAAAAATTATACTGAGGTAATTTACATTTAATTTTAAACAATTCGCCCCTTCAAGTCAAAATAAACAATCACTATTAAAATGGCGAACAAATTCCTTATAAAAAAGTCATTCACAATAAGGGGAATATTTTTGAAGTTGCCATATGTTCTGGTGAGGAAAATTCCCAATAGCGTTTGTGTTAACAGGGAACAAAGTACATGGAAAATTTTTATTCACGATAAGGGTGAATAAAAAAAATATCCAAAAAACGACTTCAAAAATCTGATTCGCAAATTGTAATAAAATGCAGAACGGATTATTATTTAAAAATATATATAATAATAAATAACAAAGTTTTAAAATAAAATTTCAAAAATCAAATTCTAAAGCAAAGATTAACTATCCCACATAATGGTAGGACTTCTGGAAAAATTAAACCCTGATTAGATAAAAATTTTCATAAACTCTACAAGGGTTATTTTTTTTTTAAATCATACGATTATGTAGGATGGTGAGTCCTAATCGTTACTAAAATGAAGAATTTATATTTGCTAGTGGTTAAGCTGTTTCAGAAATTTTGGTAGGAATCTCCTCAATATATATCAAAATTTGTTTCTCAAGCTGAAACCAGCAGAACAACAAACAAAAGTTCTTCTTTTTGATTAGGCTAAAGTTCGTATCGCTTTTGTAATCCAAATTACATGTAATAATTATTAATGAGCAAATAACACCAAAGTTAATTGTAAATATTCTGCCAAACACTTGGTAGAACGGAACAACTAGCTGTTTTCGAAGGCCACTACACCTTCATCTTCAGCGTTCTTTGTGTTTGGTGCACCGTGTGTAGCGGCAGTTGCTGTAGATGTCTGCAAATAATTATTTTGATTCATCGTATTCCAATTTCCTTGTCCAGTCTTGCCATTGTCGTTTGTCCTTTACCAATTATGCACATGTTATTTAATTTAACTATTTTTTGTTCTACTTAAGACAAATTTTTTTGTTTTATTACTATTAAGTATACTTATTAAATTTTTTGCCACAAGCCCACAGCTATTGATTTTAGTTAATTTTTATTATTATTGTTCGAAATTCATTACTACTAAAAATTTTCCAACGAGTTTCCTATAAATCACTTTCATCTCATCCAACTTTTAGTTAACTTATTTATCCTTCCAGATAAAAAGTACTTCACTTATCAATTCGCCGGCAAGCCAAATGAAATTTAAAAACATAAAATCTACTCGTAGTTTGCGTTTTGCTGCTTAAAGCAAAAAAATATGTTTGAGATTTCCAACCACAACAACATTACAATAAACTAATACAATAAGTGCACTTCTTAGTGTTGCTGAAGCTCGAGAGAGAAATGTGCACTGCAATTTTTTTTCCCTGTGCAGTTGTGTTAGCTTCAATCCAAATAGAGAGCATCAACCTCTTGTTGCATAGAAACATTATCCATTTAAATATTCTTCATATTTTAGAAAACAAACAACAGAACAGCTTTTCCAGCCACAAACAACACACTCGTATACTCGTATTTATGCAACAACTAACCTTTTGCATCTTGGCTTAAGCCAATACGGTAGAGAAAAGAGCATTTAGCTTCTGGGAACATCTAATCCTATTTATATTAGTTTATATTTTCCACTTTCCAGTTGCTGTGCACTTGCAACAGCTATTTTTGCTTTCTGTATTTGCATACTTTGGTTAAGGTCAATAAATTTTTTATCTTTCATATATTTTTGTTTTTTTCTCTATGTTAATATTTTTACAACAAATAAATTTTGTAAATTCTTTTTCTTTTCTCTCCTTTTTTTGTTGTGAGTTATTGTTTTGTGGCTTTGGTTTAAATGTGTTGCATTGCTTAGTCTTCATAATGCTGCCATTGCTGCAGTCATTGTGTTGCTTTTCAGCATTAGAAAGTATCAAGAAAAAAGAGATCATAAAGTTATGAAACCCGCCGGCCGCCATTGCCTCATACTATTCATATTCTACTCAGCGAATGTGTATATTCTCAGTGTGTTGTGCTGCATGGCATTGAGGCGATTTACCAGTTACAACAATTTTGAAACACTATATTGTTTGTGATAATGGTGTTGCTTTGTATTGTGTGCTCGTGTTGTGGTGCTGCATTGCATGAGCAAGACTTTAGCAAATAAGCTGATTTTGTTTATTAAGTTGAAAAATTATTTAAGATAGTTATGAACGAAGGGATTTGTATCGCTTTGTGCCGGTTAAGTGCATTTGTTTCGCTAAAACGTAAATACCCGCTTCAGCACTTTGCAACTGGAGAGCTTTGCACAATTTGTTAGGATTTCAAATGATTTTATATATGTATATACTATTGTTAAGAATATTAAGAGTTTTTTGAAACATTTACGCAAATAATTGAATTAAAATTTTTAATAAAATAATACCTTTAAATTTACTTAAGGGCAAATTATTAAAAACTGTCAAACTCTCAGTTAATATAAATGGAAAATTTAATTTACTTTATTGTAGTTTTTCCTTTTCATTTAGTCTTTTTTTTCGTTTTAAAAATCTGGTAATTAAATACGTTAATTTTGTGCCAGCTTAGATGATGAAATATATCCTGTTTTACTTTGCGCGTGGAAAAAAGGAATAGAAAGGCAGGGTTACACAAGTTCATGTAATTGAAATTTATTTAACTCCCGCGTTCGTTATGTCAACCATGAATTCACATAGAAAATTTGTTCGTGTGAAGGCAAATGCAAGTTCAAGGAATTAGTTGATAAATTACTGCAAGAAATCTTTCATCATCGACCAGCTTTTGATTAAATTCGTTTTTGCAATTTAATGTCACAGCATACTTTGCGAACTTGGCACCACTGTTTTATTTCTTAAGCGATTTTTTGTTATATGGCAATGCTGTTGTCGATGTTGCCAATACAACATTACTTCTTCTTTTCTTTTATTTTTATTCACCACGCTATAACGGCAAAACTCTAGAGAATTAATTTTTTTATAAGAAAAGTTGTAGAACAATATGGCGGAGGATAGAAATAACAGAGTCAGCACGCACGCAAAAAAAAATGTAAAAAGACAGACCCACATATGAAAGTAGAAAATTATTGTGATTTCTGCTTGTAAGTAGAGTTTAAAGAAGAATAAGCTTTAAAGAAAATATTTCATACGGGGAATTTATTGAAGTTTTAATAAATCAAAGTGCATAATCACTATTAAACTAATTGAAAAATGTATATGAAAAAGTCATTCACAATAGGAAAAAAATTGTTTGAAGTTGCCATATGTTCAAAAAGAGCAGGATTTGCAATAGCGTTTGTGTTAACAGGGAACAAACTACATGGAAAAGTTTATTCACGATAAGAGTTGATAATTTACTTAAATATTGAATACAAACATTTTATACGAAATAACTAAAAAAATACATTCACGAAACGACTGTAAAAATATTGTTCGCAAATTGTGATAAAATACATAACAGATTATTTTTTCAAAAAAATTATAATAAATAAATTTTAAAATAAAATTTCAAAAGTTAAATGCAAACACTTTAAGGGACATTATTACAACTTGCCGTTTGTTAAAGGCAGGATTTTGTCTGCCGGATATATAGCTTTGCATCATTCAACTTCCATTTTTGATTGTTATTATTATTAATAATAATAATATTTAATGGATAAAAAAATAATAAATCAAAGTTTTATAATCCAGAGCTATTTATCGGTCCGATAAAAACAAGGGGCAAATCACGGCATTCGATACGACTCGTAATTTAAAAATATTTCAACAGAGTTTGTATGGAAATATTTTTAAATTACGAGTCGCTTGAAATGACGTGATTTGCCCCCTGACTTAACTAACGGCAGGTTGTAATAATGGCCCTAAGGCTCAATATCCTATACAAACATACGACTATTGCAATATCTATTTTCCTGATATATCAAACCGATTTTGCCGAAAGTCTAGAACATTAATATATGTGTCTGTGTATAAATATCCCGACTTCTTTGCAGCTTTTGAAGAAAAATATGGACCTTAAAGAGATGACAGCCATCAAGCGCTCTACTTGCTGCGTCATCATAGGAAACTTTATCAATCGAGTGCTGCTAAGGATAGAATTTACATTCGGGAGATATTATTTTTTTCAAATTGTGCTTTGACAATTTGTCGAATAAAAAATTTCTTAAATAATTAATACACATTTCCCTTAAAATGTCTTGGTTATTTTTAGGGTTCCGCACTAAAAGTGAAAAGGATGCCTATTGTTTTCCCTACAGGCTGTTTTCTCAAGAGCCGTAATTTTGGCCGCTACAACAACAAACATATTGCAGTTAAAAACTAAAGTGTGTTTTAAGGCAAGCAATGAAAAATTTTAAATCCTAATGTAATCCGGCCAATTATGAATAAAATTCCGCGATAAATGTTTCCCTTTTCCAATTAAAATTTTTTGTTTTCCCTATTTTTTGCCACTAGTTGGAATTATTACCCGGTAACAATTTCTCGCGGAATTTTATTCATAATTGCCCAGAATATATCGTATATTATATATAGAAACTTGCACAGAGAAAACAGTGCCTACTAAATACCTCATAAAATAGAACAAAATTAATCTCTATGGTTCTTTTTCAATAAGTAAATCTTATTCATTTCATAGAGAAAACCTTGTTGAAAAAATCAAGAAGAAATCTTGTAGTTTTTATGAGGTTATCTTATTGATTTTTTAATTAAGGTTTTCTTCTTGTTTTTATTAGGCGACCTCATAAAAAATATAAATAAAAAATTTAAAAAATCAAGAAGGCAACCTAATAAAATCAATAAGAAATCCCTATAGTTTACAATTTATAAGAAAACCGAATAGAACCAAGAAGTTTTTCTTTATGGATTGTTTTTTTGGTGCCGAAAATAACGGAAATTGGGTAAAAAAAAGTTGTGAATAATAAGATTTCTTCTTGATTTTATGTGTTTTTCTTCTTGATAAAATTAATAAAATTTGCCACATAAAAACAATAAGGAATCTCTATGAAAAAATATTCGCTTCTTTCTAGCCTAAAAACGTTTCATAGAGAAAATCTTTCTGATTCTATGAGGCAGTTTTTTCTCTGTGTGAAATTTTCCAAGTTAGTGAATTAACACTGAAATTAAAAATAAAAAATAAAATTTACAGAGTATTCTAAAAGTTAATGTAATTTTGACTATATAATTTTGATAACTTGCTATACCCGGGTAACCATAAAAGGAACTCTTGAAATTAAAATAAAAACGCTAATAAAAAAATCTGAAACCCCAAAATAATGCCGAAACAATAAAAGCGCTTAAATGAGAAACTTCACCAAAAATTAAATAAATCGCTCAGATACAAAAAAAAAATCACCTTAAGTAAAAAGGTCTCAAAAAACTAAAAAATAATCGCCAAAAAGAAAAAAAATCGGCAAAACTAAAATAAACCCCAAAACTAAGGAAAATCACTAAAACTAAAATAAATCACCAAAAACAAAAAAAATCGACATAAGCGAAAAAAAACGCCAAATTTAAAAACACCAATAATCGAAAAAAAATCCCAAAAACGAAAAAAGCGCTCAAACTAAAAAAAAGCGCCACAACTAAAACCATCGCCAAATAGAGAAAAACAATTCAGCGGATACTTCAAGTATTTTTTACAAAATGTAACATCATAACATAAGATTATAAAGGCGAAAGTTCGTAAAGTATTACATATCTATGGTTTTAGGTAGAAAGGACCTAACTGGTATTTTTTACGACATGGATTTTTTCAGTGATTCCAATACATTTCATACAAATACACCTCGTCGCAAACATTTATTGCTATAGTGTAAAAAATAACACTTTTACAAGCAGATGTACAAAGCAGTTGTAAAGTTTCTATTATTTTTTTAGGGTTCCATACACCAAAGGTGAAAAGGAACCCTATTGTTTTCGCTACGCTGTCCGTCTATCCTTCACAGACTATTTTCTCGAGAACCGTAAGAGCTACGGACCCCTGAATTTGGACAGAGTGTGTAGACCTTTGGCCAATACAACAACAAATACATGAGAAATAAATATTAAAGGGTGTACCAAAACGAGCAACGAAAATTTTTAAGGTTAGTCTATTTTTATACCGACTACAACAATTAACACTAAAATTTCAAAAAACTAAATTAAAGGGTGTTCCATCAGTTAATGCAATTTTGACTATGTAATTTTGACAACTTGCTGTATCTTGGAAACCGTAAGAGCAAAACTCTTGAAATTTTCAAAAACGGTAAAACTAAAAATTCAAAAAATTATAAAATCGCCAAGCCGAAAAAAAATCGCCGAAAACAAAAATTCGTCAAAACGAAAAAAGCGCCAAATTAAAAAAAAAAATTGGAAAATAAATCGCAAAAAAAACGGAAAATCGCCAAAATTAAAAAATCGCCAAAATGAAAAAATCGCCAAAATGAGAAAAAATCGTCAAAACGAAAAAAATCACCAAATAAAAAAAAAACTTCTAGAACGAAAATAAATCGCAAAAAAACGGAAAATCGACATAATGAAAAAAATCGCCAAAATGAGAAAAAATCGCCAAAATGAAAAAAACGCCAAAAACTGAAAAAAATCACCAAAACAAGAAAAAACAGAATAAAAACATTTCAGCTGAAACAAACGTCAAATGCGCCATATTAAAAAAATTTTCAAAGCCCAACGCATGGAACCCTTCGTGCGCGAGTCAAAGTCGCACTTTACTGAATTTATTATGTTTTTCTGTAAAGTTACAATTGCTTGAGCTAGGGCCTTTCTACATGAGACCAACGATATGCAGTGTCCGTACGGAACCCTTTCCTATGTTTGTGAGTCAAAGTCGCACTTTACTGAATTCATTTAATCGATACCCTGTATATAATTTTTTTATTTCGGAATTCTTCTAGGTGTGTCAGTATATTTATCCCCTTATTCTCGACAGTATATAACATTCAAATTAGATTCAATTTCACTTTTTTCACATCACATGACCTCATAAAAATAATTTATCTTTAACCTAAAAGCAAACTAAGTAAATAAACTTTCCATACTCGTGTAATCATTCCATATAAAATATGGTTAATAATTAATAAAGCAGACTACATTTGGCGAAGAGTGCTTGTTTCCTTTTAGCTTTTCGTTATACATTTTCATGCTGAAAAAAACTCTTGCTGCTTTAACAAATATTTATTGTTAAACATTACGAGTGTACTCATTATTACAGGCTGTCATATTTTAACATAATTTAAATACTACTGCATTAATAAATTGTAAATATTAGCCCAACAGAAAAAACACAAATGCAAATGAATGTATGTGATTTAAAAAAAAAAAAAAAACTAAGAGCTGGAGGCTTGCAGCTCATAAAATATATTGCCACCAAATAGGGAAGTACTTAGAAAGAAGACGAAGAAAAAAGCAACTAAAAGAAATTGCAAGCAAAAATGATATAATAACTTGTCTAGAGGAATAAATAGAAAGAGGAAAAATGCTAAATATAAGGAAATAAAAAGCATAATGGAGCTTAAAGTCCAACAAATGCTTTAATACGAGTATGTCCATATATTGGGTGCGAATGCAAAAAGAAGTTGGTTTAAATTATTTTTGTACATGTTGTTACAAAAAGGCATTAGCAAATAGTTAGTTGTCATAATAGATGTGTTGTTGTCATAAATGTCACTAGTAACTTTTTGTCTTTCTCATATTCATTTCATACAAACAGCACTCATCATCATCATATTTGCAGTTTGTCATTATGACAAAATTATGGCCACTAAATTCAAGCAAACACCAACCAGCCACAATAACAACAAATTCAGTTCCATAATGCTTATGATATTTAAATTTATTTTTGCTATTTTCATTTGAAGCTTGCGGCAAAAATGGAAAAAATAGAAAAATATTCGACATCAAGAACATGACATCTCTCATGTCTAGTGGCATGTTTATTATGGGTTGCATGGTGGCATGTATGTGCTCGCAGTGTTGCAGTGTTGCAGTGTTGTTGGGCGCTTCCATAGAAGCACAACATTGTTTTGGAAATTGGAATTCAAATATTATCAAAAGAAATGAAAATTATAATGTATTTTAATAACAACAACCAGCTGCAAATTATGTTCGATTCAATTCCTTTCTTTTATTTTTTATTTTGCAGCTTTTTTTTCTGCTGCAACTCATCAGTATGCACATTTTTGAGCCTGAGTTTTATAGCGCCAAATTAAGACTCAGTGTTCTATACTTTACGTATACGTGTGTACTCGTACATGCTGGAGTTTTGTCTGTTTGTGTTTTAGTTGTTTTTTTTTTATTTTAGTTTAGCTTAACTCTTCGTTTTCGTTGTTTTAAGGGTTCGTGTAATATTTATGCAGTTATTAGCGCTTTCATTGGTGTTGCATGCCAGGAAATGTGTTGCCACCATGTGTCTGGCTGTTTCTGGAGGTCTTTGTGTATGTTTGTCTATATCTATATAATATGTATGTATACCCTGTAGGAAGATAAGTTAAATTTAAACTTACTTTAAGCTAACTATTTTGCAACTAGTGCTGACTGACACTTGGATTACTTGGCAATGATAACTATTTTAACATTACGATGTCCTAGGCGGTAGTCTATTGTCTCACTCTGCAATAATTTTCAACTAACTTAAAGTTGATTTTATTTAAGTCACCTGGTAGTCAGTAAATTTACAAAAAAAAATATTGCTGTGATTCGAACTACATATGTACTATCACACGTTGTATAGTCAACGCGCTACTTCCCACCTAAGGTAACAACTAAAATAATAACAGCAAAATGTTAATATAAAATTGAAATGAGTTTCAAAGTAGCTGAGAGTAGACTTGTTGGCTCTCAACAAATCCTATTGCGTACCAAATTTAACTATTAATTTTGGGTCAGTTCTGGATGATATTGTAGTTAGCTTTAAGTTAGTTTAAGCAAAGTTAACTATAAGTTAACTATAAGTTAATTTTTGTAGTCAACCACAGAATTTCCGACAGGGTATATACACGTATGTGTGTGTGTGTGTGTAAGAGAGTATGTGTTTTTCCGTGTTCTTGTATTTGCTTGGCATTATATGGTTATGATAATGGCCACAACATACAGCAAAAATTTTAAGACAGCGACTTGCACTAGGGCAAATGAACTATAATTTTTTTTTTAATTTTAACCGACTTCAAAAACAAGGAGGAAGTTATCAATTCGTCAGTATTTATTTTTTTATTGACATTGTTACTTTATAACTCGGTACATTTTACAGGGATTGTAAAATTTTTTTGTTTTATTTTTTTTTTTGTCTGAGAGGATTTTTTTTCCAATTTTTCCCATTGTAAAAAAGTGGGCAGGGATATGCCCACAAATTTTTTTGTTGATTTTATGATATTCCACTTATTTGCTTGCTGCGAAACCTAGCAAACATCTTTGTTTCTTGTAAATACACAATTTTTAAATTCCAAAAATGGGCGGGGCTACGCCTATTAAAATCTAATATTATATTTCACGTTGTTCTACTGAAGCGTTTTTTACGAAACTTACCACACACCTTGAGCTCCAAAATAAAAACAATGTTCCATTTAAAAAATGGGCGGAGGCACGCCCATTACAATCTAATTTTGTATTTCTTCTTAAACAACAGATTTTTAAAATTTTTTTTTGTGTTTGAAAGCGTTTACTTTCAGTTTGGTCGAAACTATTCTATCAGATCTTTTCACTGAATTCGATTTTTTTGGCCGAATTATTATATAATATTTTTAAATCGGTAAATAAAAATTACACTGCCTCTTCGTATATGTAAAACATCCAGTTAATACTGCTGTCCTTTTGAGGGATAATTAGAATATGTCTTAACAATTAGTTTGCAGGACAAAGACTCCCGTATTTGTAAAAAAATATAAAAGCTTTACAAAGGGTTTATAAAACATATTTTCATATCGAAAATTTTCTTATTAAGCCTTTATAAAACCTTAGTAATTTGTTTAAATAAGCTTTAAAAAGTTTTAAAAGCAGACTACAAAAGGACTAGTTTATAAAAAAAATTATTTTGTTTTCTAAAGGGTTTATACAACAAATGTAGTGTGCAAAACTGTTTCATAAGAACACTAGCTTAGTTCAATTTCTATACGAATCTTTCTAATTCAGTTACCAGCCATAGTGTCCTTTTTGATTTTACCACACCCCACTGTGGTATAATTTCGTAGAGTACAACAACAACAATAATAATAATAACAACAACAACAGCAACAACAACAACAACAAATTTGACTAAATTAAAATGCATGCAATAAGGCGTATGCTTAACCGTTTTTTTCTCTCTCATCTATTTCCGTGTTAATGGTTTATGCCCAACAATTGCTTAATATTGTTGTTGTTCTTTTGCTATTTTATTCATTCGCTTTTATACACATTTTAAAAGCCTTCATTTAAAGCCTTAGGAAATATTGAATGCGTGTCGGTTACCACCAGCCAAGCCAAGCCAGTATTATAGTTTTTACTCAGTTTTCCTCGCTAATAACCAATATCAGAAAATGGCATTAAAACGAGCTGGTTTTAGTTCTTGTTGCTGTTGTTCCTCTTAGTTTTGCTGTGCATAATTTTGTTGTTAAATTTGCATTTCCATTTGGGAACTCATAAGGATGTTGATGATGATGATGATGATTGTCGTTATTGTTAGAGCCAGTAGAAAAAAAAAATAACGTAAAAACTAAGTTTGGCATTATTTTTTTATAGAGCTGCAAGCTAAATAATTGAATTGTGTCTGGCATTTTACTCTTTTTATCATTAGGTAAATTATATATCAGCACATCCAATGGAGGCTCAAAAATATTCGTATACAGACAAATTATTCTGCAGTATTAAAATTATTCGAGTAAAAGTATAAAATTCTTTTTAAGTTTCTGTATAGATACCGCATTTAGTCTAAAGCTAACGTAAGTATCAGAGAATGACAATGAGTACGAAAAAACAAAATATATACTTAACTAAATAGTCTTAAGCATATAATAATTGTACCGCAAACAATTCGTACGCTCACATATTTTACTCTCAAGCAACTATGACTATAGCCGATTCCAACATACAAGAAAATTTTGACTTCGTTTATACGAAAAACTAAAATACGCTACAACTAAAAATATAAAGGCATGTGCATAACAAACGCACCGACTCTTTCTCTCTCTCTCTCTCTCTCTCTTATACTGTCGGACACAGAAACTTAAACTAAAAAGTCATATGCATATCAAGCGTATAGTTGAAGTGTGTTTATACTCGCAGTATGGATATTTAACCGGACACAAAAAATACGCATGATACTCGGGATATTAATTCATCATTCGCCACCGTATAAATACATTTGTATATATAAAATAGATGAAAAATGTGTGGGTATGTGTGGCTATTTGAAATCATGTGCAAATAAAATAGCAATGTATATGCGCATGTGCAGCCGATTAGTAGTCAGAGTATTTTTGTAGCCTACACAGAGAAAAAACAGCCTCATAGAATCAAGAAGATTTTCTCTACGCAACGATTTTAGGCTAAGGGGTATCCCAGTAGAAAAAAGCGAAAATTTTTTCATAGAGATTCCTTATTGTTTTTATGTGGTAAATCTTATTAATTTTATCAAGCAGAAAACCACATAAAATCAAGAAGAAATCTTATTATTCACAACTTTTTTTAATCAATTTTCGTTATTTTTAACACCAAAAAAATCCATAGAGAAAAACTTCTTGATTTTATTAGGTTTTCTTATAAATTGTAAACTATAGGGATTTCTTATTGATTTTATTTGGTTGCCTTTTTGATTTTCTTAAAAAGGTTTTCTTCTTGATTTTATTAGGTTGCCTTATTATTTTTTTCATTAAGGTTTTCTTCTTGATTTTAGTAGGTTCCTATATGATTATGTGTAAAGCATCTTATTGATTTTTTTAATAAGGAAATCTTCTTGATTTTATGTGGTGTCTTGTTATTTCGTTTCTATAAATAGACATAGAGACAAACATGTATAAGCATGTTTGCACAATTACTTTAATGGCTATTCAAGCTGCTTGTTAGCATATTGGTTAGAGTGCTTGTCTATCAGGTAGAAGTTTGCTGGTTCAATACTTGGTCAGTAAGTTAGTTAAGAATGTAACATAATGTGTATGTATGTATGTATAAATAAATAGCATCTACAATATACTACATACATACATATGTGCATATGTATATGGTATAGAATTTAAATGAAAATACATAAGTACAGAGAGTAAAGACGCAATTTTTTTTAATTTTTTTATGGAAAAAATCAATAAGATAACCTAATAAAAACCAGATGATTTCTTCTTGATTTTTTCAAAAAGGGGTTCCCTATGAAATTAATAAGATTTCCTTATTTAAAGAAAACCATAGAGAGTTCTTATTAATTTTGTTGTATTTTATGAGGTATTTAGTGTGTATAAAGTCTGTAAAATTTTCTAATAGTTGTTTGTGTAGCATAATTTAAGAAATGTGTATAAACATAGTTATTTGATGTTTATAGTTATACGTATTCAGTTTAAAATTAATGCGTCTGTTTGCATATGAGCGTGTTTTAATTTTTAGCTGTACACATTCATAATTGTTTGACCAGCAATATTCAAAGAGTACTTAAAACGATACTTTTATCATTCCCTGACCGGTATGATACACATTGACTACTTTTAAAAGATTAAAACGATCAATATCGAATATTATACCGACTAACTGGATCGAGTTAATTAGGATTTGATATAAAAAAAACACCAAATTCGGCCAAGAAAAAAGTTATTTTCAACAAGGTCAATGCAAGAGTGCAGACATGTGAAGTTTCTATGAACTGGGCTACGAACTGCTGCCTCATCTGCCCTTTTCGCAGGATATAGTCGCGAGTGCCTAGTTCATCTTCTCAAACTTGAAGAATTAGCTCACAAACAAATATAATTTTGGATGAAACAAATTTTATTTTTGAGGGTGGCGTTTACTGAAGTTGATAACACGTTGACTATAAAAGCGAAGGTTATGGGTTCGAGCTCAGTCTCCATTTGTATGAGCTGTTGTAGGTAAGTTTAAGTAATGAAGGCATAAACACTGATCACTGAACTATACGGTCTTCAGCTGATACTAAAGCTAAGGTAACATCAGAGCGTCCTCTTTCGACGGTATTGTGTAGCAGCATCATCCGCGAAGTAAAATAACCAATAAAATGGTTACTAAACACAGTTTCAAAAATATAATACGCCTCATTGGCACCACAGGCGCTGCAACACCTGCAAAAAGCAGACCACCTGACTTTTCTATCACTATCCCTTTTCCAAAGAAGGTAACACTCAGTTATAGAAGTAAAAAATAGATTTTTATGTAATTATATCACACAGTGGAGAAACCGTTTAGCCAGAAAGCACATACATACACAAGTACATATACATACATACATATGTACATGCCTATAATTAAACATATTAAATTTTCCTATTACATTGCAACAGCTGATTGTTGTATATATTTCATAATTTTCTTCTCTTCTATATACAAAATAATATATATCCCCCTTTTTTTTGTACTCCATCTCCTTCACATATACACACACACACACACAATAACAAACCGTTTGTATTCCCTTTTATAAAGTTTCATAATAAATGTGTGTAAAACTAAACGTAAGAATAATAACGCTATGATAAAAATCTAAATGAAAATTTATTACCCAGTATTTAAGTCTGGACTGCTGCTAATATGTTTTTAGTAGCATTTAGTTTATAGTATATATGGCATATACATACATACACACATATACACATATGTACTTATATAAAAGGAATATCTACAATAACAAATATTTTTACTCGTATCTGGGAAAAAATTCTATAAAACACAAACTAAAAATAGTAAAGAAAAAAAAACACAAAATGTAGAAAGTTTAAAGAACCAACAACAGCCATTTAATATGAAAAATGAATAATGCTTTCCACACAACAGCAACTATTAAAATTTTTATATATGTGTGTTGGTTTAATTTTGATTATATGCTACAGGCGAACAAAGTTATAGATAACAATAACACAATTAATAACTTACAAGAGGGAGGGGGAGAGACAAAACATTAAATTATATACACACATTTATAAATATTTGTGGCAAGAAAAGCTCATTAGTTATTTTTTTTAAAGTAATAAAATTAAAAAAAAACTTCTTCATTTTAACCATATTTGACTGTTGGAGTGTACAGACGAGCCAGCACATAAAATTTTGTATGGAAATATATTTTAGCATTAAACTTAAAATATTTAGCACATGGAGAACACAATATTCAACACACTACAGTTGATAAACTTAAAAGACCTACATTTATGATTAAAAGCTATAAAGGATAAAATACATACATACATAAATATGTGTATGATTTATTTTATTTTTATGCCCTAGACATGAATTTTGGTTGTTTGACTCTACTCCTCTGGACAAGCCAACACACAAATAAACAATAAACTAATGTCACCGAATTATGCTTTAAACCAGAGGTTCTCACAAACTCTTTCTTCGGGGACCCCTTCAGAAATTTTAATAGTAGCACGGCCTACCGCAGTGCGAAATATACGTTTTACATTTATTATACAAAAGCCATATTACTAAATCTTATTAATATTAACTTTTGAGGAATCATAACAATATTTGTTTAGCTCCTCGCGGACCCCTTGGAATTTTCATACGGAAAACCGTTGAGAACCGTTGCTTTAAACACATTCACCACAGCAAGCTACCGACTTCAAAATGAGAATGATTGTTTTGACGACAGCAACACGGCAACATGGCGGCAGGTTGTTGTCCATGCTGATTTTGTCGTTTTAGTACAATTACGTCTCTTTTCACAATGTATGATTAAGAGTTAATGTGAACTTTAACTGACAGTTCTGCATACAAAACTTGCCGTTAAAGACCCTGTTAGCTTTTAATTGTTCATTGTGAAAAGGGCCGTTAAGCTAATTTCCATTTTTGTTGGCGACAATGAGCGAATATAGTGTTGGCAGTCTAATATTAAATTAAAATTTGATGGTGGCAGTACTGAAATTTATATTTATACTTGAATATCAGGAGTTTATGAGGCCGCTGCCGTCTACAACAGAAATAAGCAGCTGACTACAAGGCGACAACTGCAGCTAGCGACAATTGAAGTCGTGTGTTTGTGTAGTCTGCCACGGTGATTGTGTTTAATGCATGAAGAATGTAATAAAAGGACAAAATATTTAGTTTATAAAAATCTAATAGGTGGGTCGATAAGTCCGAGACTTCTTGAATGAAACACAGGTTTTTGGATAAAAAAAACATTTTAATTTTAATCTAGTTGAGGCTCTATATTCAAACTCTTCACCCATCTTGCGGAAAGCTTTCTCATGCCCTGCACCCATTCCTCTGCCCGTCTGGGACCTATCTGCAAACATAGTACAATTCTTGTAAAGAATATCTGAATTGACCCAAAAGACCCTATTTGATATCAGCAATGAGGATGTTTTCCGAATCTCAATTTCAGCGAGCTTAAAGTTCGTGAACACAGGTTTTCCGGAAGCAAATTTAGCCACACCAACCTCCTTCAGGATTCTCGTGTGGTTCATTAAATTTGGCCGCACCAAACCCTACTCTGAAAGCCTACTCCTTGCCGTAGTTCACACTATATAGTCGTTGAAAAGTAGAATATGGACAACGACAATTTACTCATGATTCAATATATTACATATCAAGCAGGGGGCAAATTACGGCACTCGTAATCGAACGAAATTAGGAAATATTTCAATAGACTTTATATGGCAATATTTTTAAATTCCGAATCGTATCGAATGCCGCGATTTGCCGCCAGAATTTTTAATATAAAGTCCTTCAGCTCTAAACACACTCGATATCATTACGCGCACACAGGAAAATATCACTTTAAAATCTACACAAACAAGGTTAATTTTACATTGTTCACCAATGGTATTGCTTTCTATGTGTTTCATATTAATTCCACATGAATTACATGTTTTCATGTTCATTCAACATGATTTCCATATTTTCGTATTAACTCAACATGATTTACATATGTTCATGTTAATTCAACATGATTTACAGTAATCTTCAAAGAAAATTTTTCATTTTGAAATTAACATTAATTTTATGTTGATTAAACATTACAGTACAGTTAAATGGAAATTAAGGAATCACGTTAAATCACAGTTAAATCAAGTTGAAACAATGTAAATTCTATACTGAAATAACATGAATAATCTTATTGAATTAAAGTTATTTCCAGTTGAAACAATATGAATTTAATTTGATAAAGTCATTGTATTTTATTAATTATTTAACTTGACTTGCAGTCAAGATTCGAACCTTCAACAACGACATTAAGACTAGTACGCTGCCTACTAGCCAACTGCAGGAAGTTTTCCTGATAATGCGAAGTTTGTCGGCTATTTATGAACATTAAAATAAACAACAACAAGTCAAACAATCCAACACAACAGTGTATTGCAGCTTTGAATAAAGCAAATAAACCAACCAACACACTCAGAGAATATAATCACCCTTATTCCAGTTGTCGACATCGACGTCACTTTAACACAATACCAAAATATTGGGGCTGGTGTACCCGTCATCGAAAACAACTGACAACAAACTATTCTCTAGGTCTTTGGGAACGGAAATAGATTGTCAGTGGCACAAAATTGTTCTCGACAGCGAGTAAACAAGCCTTAATTTTTCAGTATTCTGTTAAAGTGACGTCAATGTCCACAACTAGAATAAGGGTGATTATTTCTGGTAAATTTAATATGATTGGCAATCAATTTTGTTTGTAGGGTGATTTTACTTTGGTATTTTTTTTCTGTGTAAGCCCCGCTTAGCACACTTTTCGCAAATTTTTTTTTAATTTAGACTTAATGCCAGTTTCTGCATTATCTATTTACCAACTATTGTTAAATACTAATAACTTGAAATATCAATGAGCAAACTTTTACAATTAGAGATTTTCACTGGTCTAAATAAAATATTTCTTAATTAATATGTAACTATAATAAAAATTCCTTTTAAATTACTATGCTGCTGTAGTTTTAGATATTCTGGATATATTATGCTGATTATTTTAAGTATATTTTATTGATGGTTTTTGCTATTCATAATAATAATACTTTCTGTTTCAAATATACTCTTCACAAATAAATTGATGAATGCAAGTATTATTTTACTTTGCTAATCGATCCATAAAAGCATTGATTGAAATACCAATATGTACTATATTCTTGGAAATAGTTTGCAATTAGTAAAAACATTTCTCTGTGATTATAATCACCATTAAATGTGCAGATTTATTTTACTCTTAACAAAAATATAAAAATAGCTAGCATTAATTTTCATTTTACGAACATTCAACGTGTATAATTTGAACTTTTTTTATTTCAGATCCATGCAATAGTATGCAATAAAAATTTCTGTATAACAACAACTGATTGGAGTCAGCCATTGTGCCGCAGGAACCAACAAAACGCGCGGCCCACGGACTACATGCGAACTGAAAAAAAATCCAATAACATATCTAATGAAAAGTATTGCAAACAATGATTAAAATTTGTAAAAGCCATAATACTGAATCATAGTCAAAGTAAAAGTATATTTCAGCGAAGAGAAAACAAAAAAAAAAAAACAAACATGAAAAACTTAATAAACTAACAACAACTACAATAAATATATAAAAATCTATGTACAACACTAATAATAACAGAGCCATAATCAAAAAGTATTAAAAAGCAACAAAGCTGTTACATTGTTGGCTCATTTATGCATTGAGGCTGCAAAACAATAGGTTTTCTTCTGTACGCCGAAGAACACACATCCCTTTTTGAAACTCTTACATTTACTAGTACAGTGAACATAAAAAATAATAATACACACGCATATACAAATGTGGATTATGCACTTACCAGCACACTTGCAATCTACTCAGATATACAACAATAGCCTGATATGCCATGGCCCGAAACAAACTTATCAAAATAAAAAACACCAATACAGCAGCAGCAGCAGCATCACTAACATCCCTGGAGGCGGCAGCATCAATAGCAACGCAAACATCCATGAAAAAGCATGTTTTGCAACAACAACAACAACCACAAGAACAACAACAGCAACACCTAGAAGACTACATGCAAACACGTTTACATCAAACTTGCACAGCATCTCCTCACCAAACTCATCATCATCATCAGCAACATCAGCAACATCATCATCATCATCACTATCGTCCAACATCACCCCTAGAACAAGACCAATTCTCGCTGGGAGCTTGCTTTCAAAATTTAGTAGCAACTCCTGCCGCATACTGCTTGCGTGGCGATAATACCGCCCAGAGCATAACGTTGGCTTTTAAGGTGCGCAGAAAATCAAAATATTTTCCCCACACTCCCAAAACTTCTTCACCCAACTTACCTCTGTTCGATACACTGAAGCGATTTCGCAGCATACCCCTGATACAGTTGCTCTGGCTGGTGTGCTGTCTCAGCAATATCTTTCACAAGTCGATGGCCGAGTGCCCCAGTGTTTGCGAGTGCAAGTGGAAGAGCGGCAAAGAGTCTGTTTTGTGCCTTAACGCTAATTTAACACATATACCAGCGCCATTGGATGCTGGTACCCAGGCTTTGGATCTGACCGGAAATGAAATCGCCACCATACCCGATGACACGTTCGCCGAAGTCAATTTGTTGAATTTGCAAAAAGTCTACTTGGCCAAATGTCACCTGCGTCTGATAGAGCGCTATGCGTTTCGAGGTCTCATTAACTTGGTGGAGTTGGATCTCAGCTTTAATGCTTTGGCTCACATACCGTCAGACGCTTTGGAGAGTGTAACGGAACTAAGAGAATTGAAAATGAATGGTAATCCCATAATGGTAGTGGGCAATGATGCCTTCAAGAGAATGCAACACTTAGTGAGGCTGGAGCTGAGTGATTGCCGTGTGGAGAGAGTAGAGGTTAAAGCCTTTGCTGGTCTAGAGACCAGTTTAGAATATTTAAAATTAGATGGCAACAAGCTGGCGGAAGTTAGATCGGGTACCATAACTTCACTAACCAGTCTGCACGGCATTACCTTGTCCCGCAACCAATGGAACTGTTCCTGTGCTCTGCGACCGCTAAGAAGTTGGATGTTAAGGGAAAATATACCCTGCGGCATACCGCCCGTATGTCAAAATCCTCCCAGACTGGCTGGCAAATCATGGGATAAAATAGACTTGGATGACTTTGCTTGTGTACCACAAATCATAGCCACCGATACCAATGCCCACGGAGTGGAAGGCCGAAACATAACCATGAGTTGTTACGTAGAGGGAGTACCGGAACCTTCAGTCAAGTGGATGGTTAAAAATCGTGTAATTGCCAATCTAACAGCCACGAATAATGACAGTCCTGCTAATAGTCCCCGCACGGCAGCTGCTATTCAAGGACGCAAGACGTATGTGGTGAATATGCTGCGCAACGCCTCCAATCTCACCATACTCACGGCCGACATGCAAGATGCTGGCATTTATACGTGTGCTGCCGAAAATAAGGCTGGCAAAGTTGAAGCTTCCGTTACACTGGCTGTGTCTAGGAAACCTCCAGAGGCTCCTTTAGGCTTTAGAGTCATCCTACTGTGCATATTTATTGCCCTGCTGTTTGTTGCCGGCTCATCCTTTGCTGCCATATGCTTTTGCTCCCTACGGAGAAAACGGAAGATGCGCTTGTGGAATACAATGCCGCAAGGTCGCACAGAAAGTTATGAAAAAATCGAAATGACTTCTTCGCGCTTAACAGGTGGTGGTGGCAGCGGTGGTGCCAACATTATTGGTGGCTCTGCCACCAAACCGGATTTAGGTGGAAAGACTGGTGTGCAGGAAACCAGCAAAAATGGCAGCACACAAGGCCAAATATTTCATGACAATGAAAATGGCTATTTATGTTCGGCCACTACTCCTTTGAACTGCGGCTCTGATGATGGCGGCGATACGGGTGGAGCAATTATAAATCCCAGTGGCGGTAGTTCCAAGCGTAATGGTGATTATCGCAACATACCCACGCACTGTGATGACGACGATAACGATCACATGCAGCATCATCAAGCTTTTGGCGGAGGCAGTCACAATCCATATCAACGCAGCTTATTGTTGGCTTCCACTACCACACACAATGGCACACTAACAACAACGACAACAACAGCAGCGAGATGGAAAACTGGCCTGGCCTTTCAATCATCAACGCCTCAGGACACAAACGTGCACTTGGACAGTGTCACACAAACGAGTGGTTTAAAGGATGACACCGATTTGCATATACCACGTCTCATTGATATCGGGTAGGTATGATTTAATTTTGAATGTAGTGATTGTTATGTAATTCCTCCTAGAACTCCCTTTCAGCCTTTCCATATAAAAAAAATTAATTCTGTTTCTTATTAATCACATAAAAGAAAACATCACAGTGGTACATGACAATTTGTTTTTTGTAGGGAGTGGCTTCATTTGTCAAAGTGAAGTAAGGGTTGAACAAATATAAATTGAGTTTTTTTACTTACATCAATAATGTTTTTAACTTTAGGAATTTGGTTTAAATTTTTACAACTTGGTTACAACTACCTTCTTCTTTTTAAAGTATTTTATATATTTAAAACTATTCAAACTATTCAAATACAAAAATTTTAACTTAAGCTTGTCCTTGCAAGAAGTTCGCATTTTTGATGCTTAATTATTGGATTGGAGATCATTGAAAATCAATTTCGATGGTGCCCTTCTTCCAAGAAAAAGCTTCTGTGATCATAAGATACTTATACCAGTTTCAAAGTAACTTCTTGGCGAGTGGCATTTAGTAGGGAAAACTCATTTTGCAATGAAATGCAACACTGCAGAAAAATATGTATATTCGTTGCAGGAAATCTAACTGATACAAGACCAGCCCCGACTTCAAACACTTCCTATGAAGCGGACCAGTCACTTTTACACGAGGATGGCCTAGGAGGGGGTTAATTGATACTTCGTTTGCACCTTGTAACTTGTCACTGAACTACCTAATAGGGACCTAATCGGTGTAGAATAATATAAGTGATTAAAAATGTCATTCCGCCACTTAACCGTAACAATGAAAACTTATAATTTTTTTATTGTTACAAATGCAACTATATTTTCTTAAACCAGATTTTTTTTGGGATTCTAACCGACTACCTCCCCCATGACAGGCTTCCACACTATCCACAGGGATACTAATATTTTAAAAGTAAAAAACCTAGTTAATCTTAGGTTAATATCTAGCTATAGTTACGGGACTGGTTCCAGAGTGGCTTGGAGGTATAATTGGAGGCAACAATTAGCATTACATTTATAGGTTCTGGATCCAACCACATTGAACTAGTTCAGTGCCGTTTAGTATAATACTAGACCGATTCCCAATTAAATTGGCAAAAGATCAAGACGATACATACGACAATGGTGAATATGTAACCATTTACAGGATATGTCTTTTTTTTGGTAACACCCCCCATTTTCTCAAGTCAGAGGACGAGTACGTTTGGATCAGTTGTCGCCAAATGCTCTGCAGGGTTCTTGGTATAAAGTGTCCTGCTGTCAAAAAATAAACAAACGTTTTCCTGGGTTTTATACCAGAGTAGTTAGCAGCTGTTCATCAGATGCTGATATCATCTGGTATGAATTCGCCCTGGTTCTTGGGAAACTAAAAATATCCATTTATTACGACTTTTTAAATCATAAATATGACATTTCTTGAGCTTGATTTCCGCTTTAATTGCTGGATGATATTCTTAAATGCATTAAATCTGTATAGGTATAAAGTTGTTTGCCTTTAAAATAAACTAAACTTGCTTCTGTTAGCTTCCTTCAATAGCTGATTGTAACCTTTGAAGACGTCAGTGGTACAAACTGGATGTTAATAGAAAAGGCACTGAAGCCGAAATGTGAGAAAAATTTTTTGTAGGATAGCGTACTCTTCTTCAGAAGGGGTTTGATTTTATTTAGAACGTCTCCTCACCATCATACGTTAAATTTGGCTGTTAGATTCACCGGAATTTGGCTAGGCGCCAGGGTTCTCTTGAAAAGATATGTGAGATCTGTTATTTGGACCAAAGTTGTCAAAAAATTATCAAATCTAAGCGAGTTTAATATGTGTAAAATTTTTCTCACTCCTAAACAAACGCCTGCTTTGAGTAATGCAATTTATTGTTGTGCCTATTCAGTTTATTTTTTATGCCACCATCGCTTTATTTACTGGCAACAGCACTGACACACAGTTTCCTGATCCTCCGTTGGAGAAGTTACATTAAATAAATAAAGTAAAAAGCGATTTTGAAAAGCCACACGAATTGTACGTTTGGCGATTTTTTATAAAACATATCTTTCGTATTAGAGATTTTTTAGTTTTGGTGTTTTTTTCATCTTGTGGATTTTGGTTTTGGCGTTTGTTTAGTTCTGGCGTTTTTTTCATATACGGCAATTATTTCGGTTTTTGGAGATTAATTTTAGTTTAAGCGGTTTTTTTAGTTTTGGCATTTTTTTACATATTTTTAGTTTTAGCGATTTTTTTTGTTTTAATGCTTTTTTCATTTTGGCGATTTTGTTTTGTGGCTTTTTTTGTTCTGGAGTTTTTTTTCATATTTGGCAATTTTCCGGTTTTGACGATTTATTTTAGTTTTAGCGATTTTTTTAGTTTTGGTGCTTTTTTTAAGTTGTAGTGCGTTTTTTTTTTGTTTTGGCGATTATTTTTCGCGATTTTTCTATTTTTTTTTGCGACTTTTTTACTTTTGGTGATTATTTTTTAATTTTAGCTATTCATTTTATTTTTGGTAATATTTTTCATTTAAGCGCTTTTTTCATTTCGGCGAGTTTTTATTTTGGCAACTTTTCGTTATGGCGATTTTTTTTTTGGGGTTTCTTTAGTTCCAGCATTTTTGAAAGAGTTTGCCCTTTACGATTTTCAAGATACAGCAAGTTGTCAAAATTACATGGTCAAAATTTCGTAAACTGATAGAACACTCTCTAATTTGGACTTTTTTTAAATTCATTGTTACTTGATGTAGTCTGCATAGCGGCTATAGTTTTAGATATGCTGTGAAAATGTCAGGTCCGTCGATAAACTTTTCTTATACTTAAACTTTACAAACCCATTCAAATTACTGCTCCAGCCATATGCCAATTGACTTTCTTTTTAATTCACAATTGCCCAAGTAGTTTCTTTTTCCCAAAAATTTACGTACCACTGTGATGTACTGAGTTAGAAAAAAAATTGTTTATTGCACATGTTAGTTTTGTTACAAGTATCTTTTGTTTTCTTTTCTTGTTTCACATTATTTTTTGTGTTTTTGTAGATTACTCGAAAAATCATGGTACTACTAATCACTATCACAATCACTAAATCCAAGGGAGTATGTGTCAAGTCTGTCACACTGTTCCAAAACGAAAGAAAGCAAGAAATAAATAAAAGAAAATAAACTTTCAGTTTGTTTTTCCCCCTATTAAACATACGCTCGCTCATTCGTTCGTTCCTTCCTTCGCAGAGTGATAGTGTCTTTCGCAAGAAAGAAGAATATGAACAGGACAGAACCAAAAAAAAAACTAAGAAGAGTCGTATGTAAGTTGTCTTTTTGTTGTCTTTCTTCTACTTCATCTTGCATATTGTTTTGATTTTTTCTTTCTTTGTTTGCTTTGCTAAATATGTGTGTGTATAAGTGTTCAGTGTATGTGTGAATGTGGGTGAATGTGTATGTGTGTGTGTGTAAGTTTGTATGTGATATTTAGTTTTTATATTATTTAAAAAAAATACACATTGAATGAAGTGAGCCATTACATATTTTGCAGACTAGACATGTCGATTTTGGTCAAAGGTCAAACAGTCGAATCTTTGGCAAAAATTCCAGGTGAAAATAATTTACGATTTACACTGTACAAGAATTTCAAAATTTTGCAATTGACGGTAATTACCAAATTAGAAAATGTTTCCGACACAGACGGATCGAGATCGTATAAGGATATGGGTGGGGGAATTTTTGTTTCCAATTTCAGGCAAAGACTTATGCCCTAATTATGTTCGAAGATTGTATCGTCTTGCCTATGGACGAAAAAAAACCGGAGTTGTGATTCTTTAAAACAGTTATTATTTATTGTCTGTGCTAGAAGGTTCGTGTATTTGCTTTATGATTTTGTTCCAAACATTATATCCAACACATATTTTTTCATGTATTTTTCAAACTATTGTATAATACTTTAATTGGATTTTTATGTTTTAAAAACATGGCAATAATATTTATATTTTTCATTATCAAAGACAACAACCATTTTTGAAGAAAATAATTTAGAGAATTCTAAGACAAGAACTCAGAAGCATTTTCAAACAAAAACGTCCTAAATCTTCTTACTGAATTAGGACATTAGCTTCAAGCGAGACAATCAGTGAAGTGTAATACGAGCTGATACCCCACCAATAAAAGGGTGTTTAATTGGCTAAGCTACTAGAGAATATAGAATGAGGATATTCATATATGACCTGACGATAAATTCGTGATCAAATCTCTAGCAGATGTAAACACAACATATATTTTGGTTTATAAATACCAGAAGTCTCTTAATGCAAAGGCGAGATAGTTCAAACTATTCCAGCGAATGAGCTTTCAAGCCGGTAAATTAATCCACTGGTCGTAATTCCATTAAAATTTTGCAAATAACAAATATAGCAGAAACTCTTCCAAATTCCGCAAACTAGATGCCAAAGCGAGGTTACTTACTCTATCACAAAATTAATTTAACCACGTTGCAATCCCAGACGAGTGCCTAGGAAGGAGTGGCATGACATCAGCTTCGTACACTAGTGGCTGTACCAAGAGGACAATGCCGCAAACATACTTAGGTATGCATGCCAGGAGCTTAAATCTCCCATAAATTGATTTCTGTAGAGGTTTGCCATAACGTGAAAGAGGGGGGGGGGGGAACGGTGGACTATCTATTATGAGACTGCATCTCTTGCTGACAAAAGGCCAACTTTTATAGATTTTGTATTTAAGCAGCACCTGATAAAAATACCGGAATTCGGTACAAGAATAAAAATATGTATTCGATTAAAACTCATGTTGGTTAAGTACCGAAATGGGATGATAAAAAAGAAATTGTTATCATATCCCGCTCACCTGCCACAAAATTATCCAAATGAGCCGAATATCGCAGAACAAGGAGTTTGTAAAACCTAACCTTACCTAACTTAAATATTTGTGGATTTTATGAATAAGAACTTATATTATATTTTTTTCATTTCGAGTTGTCAAATTATTATATTTTAAATGCCTTTTAAAAAGATCTAGGAATATTTTTAAGAATGTGCACTTAACATTTTTTTTCTAAAACAACAATACAATTTCTACCTTTTTTTAAATAAGCTTTAGTACTTTTTTTGGCTCTACTGAAAAAATCGATTTTTGGACATGCGCTGTTATTCATAAAAACCACAGATAAACAAACATAACAAACTGAAAATATCAGAAACATTTCAATATATCTCCCGTTTTTTAATTAATTTCGAAACGCGTCGAATGATTGAATTGATTAATACGTTAATTAAATATTATTTCATAAGTAATTTAAAAGTTAATTAAAAAGTAAACAAATTTATATCTAATATTTCACTAAATTTTTCAGTTAAAATTGTTCGAGTAAAATATTTTAAAGGTTTGGATAACGAAGTAAATTGGTACTAATAATTTTTAACTGATCAATAGGTCTTAACAGCGATGTTTTATATCTGTACCTGCTAGTTTTTGCTATACGACTCTGAGCCGTAGTTGCTGCCAGGCAAAAACTTCGGCCTCATTACAGATTTGTTTTTAATAGCCAATAACAACTCATGGAAAATTTAAAACTGAGATTGTATGACATTTGCTGGGAAAAGAAAATTTCTTTGAGGTTTTTTTTTTGGGATTGTTGGGAATTCAAGGGAAAATTTTGAGACTAGTCCGATGTAATATAAACTATGCAGTTCAGTCCTATTTCCTATTTCCTCTTTCAATTATTATTTGTAAAAATATCTCTAGCATTATGAAATTCAATAGCTTGGTTAACTGGGTATAGGTATGTATTTATGGCTATGTTTGTGTGCATTCAATTATATATGTATGTATGTTTTTGTGTATGTATGTGCTTGTTTGGGGGAGGAGGGTAAGAAAGTGTTTGTCTAATAGTGCATGCGATTCTTCTTTGTTTTACTGTCTGATTGTTGTCATCTTTTACACATCACTTGTAACTGCAAAAACAATAAAAGCAACACTTCTATTACAACAACAACAACAACAATAACAATAACGGCAACAAACAATATAATAAATACTTGTTGTATAGTTTTTTGCCCTTGTTGAGATTATTATGGCTTATACTTGACACTTTTCTATGAACATATGTATATAAATTTGTTTTCGTTATGTTTGACTAACTATATGTATGTATGTCTGTATGTGTACAAGTGTTTCTACCATACCTTCCGCTTCCGCCTGCCGCACCTCTTATTGTTTAGTGTCTTCTTTTTTCCCCACCATCTCTAGCAAAAAGTTTTTATATATACCAACTACTTGTGTGGATACATTTTTAGACACAACAACTTCTCAAGAGCTGATGCTTTAGCTTTTCTAGAGTGTCAAGATATATTGTAAGAAAACAGAAAACAAAACAAAACAAAAAAAAATAAATAACCGGAACAAGTGTAAGAAGAGTTTAAATTAAAAAATATATAAATATTAAACTAAAGCTGAAACAAGAGAACACTGTGCTAATGATGTGCAAAATACCAGAATACGTTTGCTGGCGGGTACGTTCAAGGGTTTTTGTTTTTGCTGCATTTATGAGACTGGCAGGTTTCAAGGACTTTAGATTTATTTCCTTTTTTTTTTGAATGGTGAGCAAAAAGGAAACTATGGATTTTTCAAGAAGTTATCCAAAGCGTATAATTTTTTCTTATCGTATTAATATTTATACATTTGTCTTACCAACAGTGCTTGAGTCATTTCACACACACTCATTCATTCATTCTATCACTTTAATAAGTCTTGAGTTTTCATTGTACAAATTTCAACTCTTCTACTTTGTTATACTTTGTCTTCCTGCAACAACTATTCACACACATTTATTTCCATTTATAACATTCTGTTTAAGTTACTTCCGCTCTTTGCCAAAAACAATTCATTTTAAAGGATTTCGTTAATGTTTGCTTACTTTTCCATATCTTTATCTTTAACTATTTTCTGTTTTGTGTTTCTTGTGCGTATTCATAAGTGTTTGGTTGAACATGTTCCATTGTATTTTTTTTCTATGTGGAGTGTGGTGAAAAGAAACTTTGCTAATTTGTTTAATCCATTTAATTTATGTGCTCTAGTTTTGCTTTTATGTCAGATAATGCTTTAACATCTTATTTTATTTTCTGTTCTTTTCGAAAGAAACTAAGTTTTAAGTATCGCTGGAAATGCAGCAAAGGACTCCATATGGATTGATAATATGATGCTATCAAGCTTAACTAATTCGCAGATAAACATTTTTACTATCTTGGCAAAGAAAAGAAAATTATCAGCAAATTCTTTGCTCTTTAGCAAATCGTTTGTTTGGATGTTTGGGTAATGCAAGCAAACGAATATTAAATTTTTTGTAAATATACAAGACTATTAGCATCTTAGAGAAGGCTAAAGAGACAGAATACTTGGAGGACTTTTAAAGATTTTAACACGTCCACTACAAAGCAAGAGTCCAAGTTCAATATTGTGCCACACGGGTTTTTTTTATCAATATCAAAAATATTTCTCACCTGCATTATTTTCTATGGCAATATAATATCACACAGAAAAGTAATATGCATAATTTCGTAATATCAATTAAAATATTTGTAATATCAATTAAAAAATTAATTAAATTTTCAACTACAAACAATTTGATAATATCTATTAAGTTTTTCAACTCAAATTAATTAATAGAATTAAAAATTTAATTGAATCAGTTAATCAATAATATAAAGAGAGATTGTTGGCACAGATATATATACAAATAATTAAAAATTTTGTTCAATAAATTAAAAAATTTAATTAAATTTTTTCTAGTAAACAGCGCAATTCATATCAATGAAGACTTACAACTGAATTAATTGAAGCAAAAATGCCTTTAATTGAGTTAATGAAACCTTTAACTGAGTTAATTAAATTTTTAATTAAATAAATAAAACTTTTAATTAAACCAATGCAAGTTTTTATTGAAAATTTTGAAAAAAAAAATTTCTCAGAGAGATATTAACTTTCTAAAAAAAGCCATCAGTGTCTTGTTTAGTCCTACATATGATAAGCTGGTTTTATTTGAGAAATAACTTTTATAATTTCTCCCACATTATTGGCCAGTAAGAAAAATACGTTTAACTTCTGCGTTCCCAGGATTTTCTGAATTAACAAAAAGTTAAACCTCCTACGAGTATGACCTTTAAAACTCATGACAACGCAACAGAAACTCTTCCATCAAAAGAAAATTTGAAGACAAAAAAAAATTATTTCCCTGCCGGCCTTAACAATTTTTTAATCAAAGCTTTTAGTTCTTAGAATAATTAATATGAGAAGTTTGGCCGCAATCGGGCTTATTCAAATAAAATAAGAGTTTGCCATTTGAGTGATTGCAAGTGCACAGTGTGTCACAAATATGTTATATAACAGATTGCGCATTGACTTCGGCAGAAAATTTAATCAAAACAGCATATTTAGTTTAAAAGTTTTAAATTAAAACATCTTCTTTCATGCCACAGTACAACAATTACTCGTATATCACTCTTTATCACACATCTAAAAAGAAGGTATTTATTTTATTGTCACTTACAAAGGCCAGACATCAAATTTAAGCCCATACATCTCAATTGAAAGCTTAAAAAATTTCTTCAATGAAACACCTTCAGCACATATTTTTTTTGTCCACTACAAAGCTTGGCATTTTGCTTAATTTAATTTCCTTTCCTTTTGTTTTGTCTGTTTAAAAAAGCAATACCATGATTTTTTTGCACTTATTAAATGTTTGCATGCCCTCAGCTTATCAGCTGTCAAAATACTAAGCCATCAGACTTTATTTGCATATAATTTCAGATCCACAAATGATTCAGCGTCTGCCTCTATATCGGGCAAAATTGATGCTGCCACTCGTCAAGTTCCCACTTACAATCACGTTGCCAATTGGGTGACGACCTCCATAGCAACGACAAAAATAACATCTCCCCACAGTAACATAAATAATAATCATCAACCATTGGACTACTACAGCACTAAAGATGAGGTGAACTCCTCGATTTTTAGCGGTAAGGATTCATCAGACAATGATATCTTTGATAGCAACTATCCGGACCTATTGGATATAGCAAAATACGCTGTAGCTCAAGCTACAAGTGCAAGTCAAACGAATGGCGGCCTTTGCACTCTGCCCAGGAAATTAAAGAATACCGGCAAATACTTTAAGAACTCCTCGGATAGTCAGTCACCTTTGCTGGCGGATAATTCGAGTAAGTATGGCAGCAGTAGTTTAGGCGATGCCAGCTATCTTAACGAAGTGGCTTTGGGCAGACGTTTCTCAGCAGAGTCTTCTTACTCCAGCTATGGCAGTACGGTAACCTACACCAAGGGCCAGCGTTCGAATAGCTTCTTAAATCTAGTGCACAGTTCTAGTAAAAATACTTTAGCCACCAACAACAATAGCAAAGTTAGCGTGACAACTAGTTCAGCTAACCGAAGAAATCCCTCGTTACCCTCGTCGCCGGTGCATGAGTACCAGCAACATCAACGTTCGTTTAGGTCAGCTGCTACACCCTTGCTAGACTTTACCTCCCTTACAAATAGATCTACTGCAACCAGCGGCTCGGCCGGCACTCCCAGTGGCTTAAGTACTTCACTGCACTGCGGTAGCACAAGTACTACAACACCAGTAACGGCCTACGACTATCATGCTGCCCAGCTGGAGCGCTTTCTCGAAGAATATCGCAATTTGCAAGATCAGCTGTGCAAAATGAAGGAAACCTGTGAAACCATACGTAAGAAAGAAGTACCCCTTAGAGTTGGTATGGGTCATTCGGCCCATGCCGCTGATCCTGTGATGTATAATGCTGCTTTGGTTGCGGCCAGCAGTCCCACTAGTAATCCAAAAATGACTTTGAAATCGAAAACAACACTACCAGGACAACCACCAGATCCTCCGCCATATTGGCTGCATCGCAATGCCATGCTGAAGCGTTTGAACGAACCACAAAATGACATTTTCAAAAGCTAATGAACCTGTGTACAGTTGCAAATACAATTAAGTCAATTTAATTTACGATCTCAAAAAAGTTGTTGGTTTTAGTTCTTAAGCTGAATTATCGAGTAAAATTTATATGTAATATCAATTCAATCAAAAAATTCATTCAATGTAGATATTTATGTGGCAGTGTGTGTAGAACAAAGTGATAAGGGCCAGGGCAAGTTTGCAAAATTTGTTTGAAAGCCGAGTCTGAAGTATGTCTTTCTTTCAAATTTTAAATGACAAACATAGAGATAACTAAGCTTATATTAGACGTGCCATAGCAATTGTTGGTTTCTATGGCAGTGGCTATGACGTTATGTGTAGTAACCTTTAATGATATACAGTGTTGTCCCGAATTTTGGTTCGAACAGCTCTTTTATATGGTTATGGTTATGTCGCGTGCAATTTAAACTAAGGCTTTTAATCGAACATCAGATTTTCGGAAATAAAGTGTGAATTGTTCTCTCACTCTCACTCTCTCTTTTTCTAAGACATGAGGTTATCAAATTGAACCAAAGAATTAACCACAAATTGCCATAAATTCTATGGCATAAAAACACGTTTGAGTAGTTACTTTTAAGATTTTTTTTCTTTGTTTTAAAAATGTTCAAGGTAAGCTGCAGTTTCCATATTACAAAGAATATATTTAAAAAACTCAGACAACGGTTTTGTCGTACACTTTTAATTTGGTGACGTTTCTGTGAACGTTTTAGTTTCAGAAGATTGACTGATTATGCCAAAGCTTCCGATCCTACAGTTGCGGATGTCAACATACCACCAGGCCGCCTAAGTTGAGTTTCAGCGACTAATTGTTATCGGCTTGTCACCTAGTTTCCCGAGACGCGTTAGTGTTAACATGCACTGAGTGCCGAGCACTGTACGCCTTCTCAAATTTGCTGTCATCAGCCGGGAGCCTGAATGACATTACCAGAGTCACTTATTCTAAGACCAGAAATTGTGAGATGCTTGAGAATTTCGGGCAGAGGAATCGCTTCTTGCTATCCCCAAGTGGATAGCAGACAGAGAGCTTCTACTTTTGAGGAAAAAACACGCCTCCAGAAAAACCCCGCCCCCGAGCTATATTTTATTTAAATATTTTATTTTGCATTTTTGAATTTATATATAAATAAATAAAGGACATATACTTATATACACTTTTAATTATCATACTGTCCACCAACATAATATGCATAATAACTTTTTATATCTAAAAACATCCCCAAAATCCCAGATGTTCCCCGAACACTACCAGGCCCATAACGAAAACGAGAAATAAAACACTGGCAGCACAGAATCTCAAACAGAAATTGACCTTTCTGCTACTTCAGATTAAGCACCCTGAAGGAAATGTCGATGGTGAAAATGTACTGAGTCGCTTTTGACAATACAATACTTTGTGCTATAGACATTTAGCATGTGCTTGTCATTGAAAATCTACTAGTAACACTAAAACAATTGACTAGGTAGTGAATACATAGTTCTTATGGGAACATGGAGACATACCAACCAGACATTTAGTGGTACATTTCTATACCTTACGTACATACAATTATATGAATATTGACAAGTTGTTGCAAAAGCCACCAGAAATAGACCACATTTGTTGTCTCTCTTTCTTTTATACTGACGAATAGAAAAGAAATTGTAGACAATGTACCTACTACTAGAAATTTAGTGTTGACATAGAGACATTTGGCCCCAGTCTGACTGCAGGGCATTGCCTGTATTTGTATGTATTTGTATGCTTACGATGTTGCCGTGATGATGTTCGGGAGCCAGCTGGGATTTTTGGGATTTTTTAATAAAAATTATATTATGGATTTTAGAGAGAAAAAAAACCTTTTGAGCCGTATATGTTTAATCATATTTACATAAGATGATCTCCACTGCAAAATTTCAACAACGTTTTCCAAAGACCCTCCTTACACTTGCTTTATAAACGCTTCCACTTTTTTGTAGTTAAAATTCATTATAAAAATCTATATACTTACAAATATATTATATATATTTTTTCATAAACTCTTAGTTCCTTTATCCATAGAAAAAGCAAAACAAAGTATATACAAAAAAAAATTAGATAAACTTAAGCAAAACTAGCCGAGGCAAAAAAAAACTTTTGTTTAACAAAAAAAAAAAAAATACAACAAAGGAAAAAATAAATATTTTGTATTCTAGATAAAACAAAGAAAAACGAAAAATTTATCAAACTCGCATTTATACGGTTAAGCTTGAGAAAAAATAATAAATAACACCCATTACTTACAAACAAACAACATATCACTTATAAACATATCCACACACATGCAAACATACACACACACACACACACACACTCATATACAAACAATTTCCTGTACGACATACATAACTACTCCCACTTGTACTAAAAAAACAAAATAACTAAAAAGAACTTAAAATGTATTATAGTGAGAAAATATAAACAACAAGTTTTCTTAAACCTAAAAAAATTAAACAAAATAAATATTAATAGAAAATAATAATAAATAAATATATTAAAATTTTCTCTTCTCTTTTTTATAGAACAAAGTATTGAAAACATATAAAAAAAATTAAAATAAACTTTAATCTGTATATTATTTTCTCAAAACACATTTTTTTTATTTAAAAAAAAAATACTGAACGAAGAAAGAGTTTTGGTGCTAAGTACAGATTAGGCAACTACTAAAGAACAAAGGACGTTTTGTTGCTGCTTGTTTTGTGACCATTAGAATTTGAAACAGGTTATACTCATTTAAGATGTTTTTGGCTCAATACGCTTTGCAAAAAGAAAAAACTTTAGATGCTCAAAAAATTAACCAAAAAATGTGGTTTCAAATCTAAGGGACATTCAAATCACAAGCCGCGAAAACAGTCACCTAAGCAATTAAGACCACCTGATATGAATTCGCCTTGGTTAGAAATATTTTCATATTTTTTTCTGTTTTGAGCGGAGTATTGTAATATATAAAATTTGGTGAAGAGACAAAATAAGCACTAAAATCATACTTTGTGTGTACTGACCCCGCTAAACGGGCTATTGGAATATGAAGCTACAAGATTTACCTCATTTTTATTAATTTTTTGTGAGGTTTGAACATTTCAATACTTCATTTGTTTATATAAAATTTAAAATTTTACTTTTAAATCAAATTCTAATTGTTTTTTGCATTATTACAACTTTTTTTAATGTCATATATACCGCCAATCTTCCAATTTACATAATGTCTCAAGCGAAATCATCGGATATTTATTTAATTGGAATAAATTCAGTAAAGTGTCACCTTGGCTTGCACACGAATGGCTCCGTACGGCACTTGTTTTTTAGGCGATTTTTGTTTTTGGTTTTTGGCGATTTTTTGGTTTGACGATTTTTCAGTTTTGGCAGTTTTCTTCGGTTTTTGACATTTTTTTTTGTATTGACGATTTTTTAGTTTTGCTGATATTTTCGGTTTTTGTCGATTTTGTTCTTGCAGTTTTTTTGATTTTAGCGATTTTTTTCGTTTTGGCGATTTTTTCGCTTTTGGGCTATTATTTTAGTTTTTTTGGCAACTTTTTGATTTTTGGTGATTTTTTTGTATTTTAGAGATTTATTTTATTTTTGGTGATATTTTTCATTTGAGCGTTTTTTCCGTTTTGACGATTTTTCGTTTCGGCATTTTTTTTTTAATTTTGGAATGTTTTAGTTTTAGCGTTTTTGAAAATTACAAGAGTTTGCCCATAAACAATAAAGATCCTTTTCAGCTTTGGTGTACGGAAGCCAAAAAAAAGGAGGATAAACCATTAAAATATTGTAAAGGTGTTAAGGCAGTACAGTAATTAGAAATAAAAAGTTTACATCACTGATCCTGGCTCTTGTTTTCAATTATTTTTGCTTTAAGTAAACTATTTTTTTTAGTTGCAAGCAAATGTTTGCCCTGAGGGTTTAATAAAAAACAAATCCTAGCAAAATCTGAAGCAAAATTTATACAATATTAATAATACACATTTTCAATAAAGAACAATAAAATGGAGACAAATACAGAATAGAACAAAAGTAAATAAATATGTTCTTCTTATTGTAATATATTGTTTAAAAATATTCTTTATTCCAATATGTTTGATTTATTTTTAATATAACTAAATACATATACCAAGGCATTTACATATTATACACACACATATACTCTCTCATACACACACACACACACACACACACGAATATCTAACTGAACAAATATAATTATGCGTCTATAGAAAATATTTCAATGTAAATAAATTTCTTATTAGAATTTTTATTTATTTATATACTCAAGCTTATTTTCTTCTTAATATCCTTTAGCTCGAGATATGTATATGTACATAAATGACATAAATCAAAAATGTATAAACACTCACTTACACACACATTAACAAAAATAATTAAGGTTTGTGTATACTTAACATTATAGCCAAACAAAACCCAGTTATTCACTACTTAATTACTTTATATTTTATTAACGTCTTTTGTATTAGTTTTATTTAACTAAATATTTATTTTTTGTTTTTATATATAAATGTCCTTTGTAGTTGTATAGTCTTTATAGTCCCTAATAGCTGTAGTTTAGTGTATGGAACAGAAAACCAAAATTTACATTTACATAAATCTAAATAATAAATTAGTTGTAATTATAATAACAATGATATTTCTCAACTACAATTAAAAATGTATTTGTATTTACATACATATATATGTATTTAGGGATAATAATTATTTAAGTTAATAAGAATTAAAAAGAGTACGAATTCAATGATTGAATCTAAATAATTTAAAGAAAAAGACATTAACAGATTAAAAAAAAAACACAAAATTAAAACAATTGAATTGAAATAAAAATTAGTTAAAAATATAAGTTGGTCTTTGAGTTTTATTTCAAACAGGATTAATAGGATTTTAAATCGGAATGGTTAAGTGTAATACAGTGGAAATGACGTGAGAGATGTCCTCAAATATTTGCAAGTTTTTTAATATAATATCTTTAAAGAAAATATGACAAAATGCAAGAAAAAAATTACCAAAAGAAAATTTTTTTAAGCGGCCAGGCCGGCTCACGAAAAGTTATTGCTACACCGCAAATAATTGTTTTATAATTTTTTTTTTCAAAGAGAAGTATGTTAGATTAGCTTAGGTTAGAAGATCGCCGAGGAAATAATATAGGAGTACTCGGCTTAGTGGGGACAATACATTAGTGCGGACATTATTAGCTCCAGAAAAGGACAGAAATCGAAATAAAAGAGAACAAGAGCAATTTAGAGAAAAGAGGAATTTAGATAATTCGTGTGCTAATAAAAATGTCAGTGGCTGGACTCGTCGATTGAAACATCCACAGCGCCTAATAAAATATTGTATGTCCTGCCTTTCTAAAGCATGAAGGCGTTGGTTTTCAATTGCAGGGCAGATAGGATATAAGTTATCGCCTCCTCCGCTCCGTCATCTAGACCACCGGTTCCCGAACAGGGATCCAAGGACCTCTGTAGTACGTATCAATCAAATCCAAGGGGTAAATGCATCTAATCATAACTGTAGCGCAAAAATGACTATATGACTATATGACTATAGCCGACTCCAACATACAAGATAAGATCTACTTCATTTATGCAAAAAAACAAAATACTAACAATAAAAAGGCGCAAACGTATCAACGCATTGACTCTCTCTCTCACACTTATAGAGTGTGAGTATGTTTATACTCAGGCTATGGATATTTAATCGGACAAAAGAAAATATACGTATGACACTCCGGATATTTATTCATCATTTGCCATTGCAGACATACATAAAATAGAATGGAGAGTGTGTAGGTGCGTGTGTACCTGTTTAAAAACGTGCTTTATGTGCATGCGTAAATAAAATAGCTCTGTATATACGCATGCGTAGCCGATTAATAGTAAGAGTATTTTTGTACTTATGCATATAATTTTAGATCAACAGCCTAAATTTTTTAGTTGTAGTCGGTTGTACTGCGTAATTTAAAAAATGTGTATGAATAGAGTTGTTGGCTGTTTATAGTTCTTTGACGGCTAATATTCAAAGAGTACTTGAAACGATAGTTTTGTCATTCCTTCATGTGAATCCCTGATCAAGATATCTTGAACAATAGTTATCATATGGGAGTCCCATTTTGTGTTTGCATGGAGACCGAAAAATCAGTGCCCCATGATGACTGCCACTATTTCCCGTATCTGTATTTGAGGGATATTATCTAGCTGTTAATACTGAAGCATAGTTCCTCTCTTTGCTAGTTTGCTTGTCATCGAAATTACTATAGATGTCCTAAGTCTTTACACGCAATGGGGGATGATATTAAAATGATCTGCCCTCCTTTCAGGAGATTTAAAGCATTCACTGACCAGGTTTGATGTGGCATATAAACTCCTTAGGGATATAAAATCTGCTTTTATGTAAATCTAATATCTCTATCCGATACGACCATAGCCATAGTCCTGTATTCTTTGCCGGGCGTGTCAAATTTTTATTAAACTCTTTTATGCTATGAAATGTTTATAGAAATTTGAAATACTTCTGCGTCAAATCGATTTGTATTGCTTGGGCGGTGGGCATGGCCAATTTTGCATAAACTCGGCACATATTCGGGTTTTTATTCTAAAAAGTGTTTGTATCAAATGTGAAGACTTCTAGGTAAATAAGAAAAATTTTATGCGAAAAAATCGATTTGTATAGCATGGTCGAAAGCAGGTGGGCGTGGCTGATGCTGATTAAATTTGGAATGCGTGTACCAACTTTTAAGACATCTCACGTGGGCCTATTTTGAACAAACTTAGCATGCATTTGGTTTTTTATTCTAGAAAGTTTATTTATAAAGTTTGAAAACTTCTGTGAGAAGCGGAACAATATTATGAGAAAAAATCAATTTGAAGTGCACGGTCGGTAGGCAGTGGGCGCGGCTGATTTTTATTAAGCGCTTTAGGAAGTGTAAGTACTAAATTTAAAGATTGCTGCTTTAATAGGAAAAGTTTGATGGGAAAAATTCGATATGAACTGCATAAATGGTTGGCGCTGGGCGTGTCATATTTGAATGAAATCACATTTTTTATTAATTTGATCAATATTATGCTCGGTATTAACTTTGAATAATCTAGGATCACTGCTTATAATTTATGCACAAAAAACTATTAAACCATCCCACTGTGCGCTCGCTTCCGTTAGAAGAAAAGGAGCAGATTATGTTAAGACATGTTTAAAATTTAATATTACTACACAATCTCTTAAAATCCTTGCAATTTAAGTCCCTCATCATAAATTCTTTTAATTATAACGAGAAAACAAAACAGTTTTCTTTTTTTGTTGAGTTCCTAAAAATTCCTGCTTAACACTTTACTTTCATTTTGACATCATTGTTTTAGAACCAACAATGAAAGGATATAGAAACCGAGTTATAAAACATGCTGCATTAGAAAATGTAAAGAAAGAAAAGAAAAAGCTCACACCTACACGCACTTCTTAGTAAGTACACTCACACGTATTCACACAAAGAAACAAATGCATTTACTTTGCTGAAATGAAAGAACTACGTTTCGCACAGCAATTGAAAGTTTTAAATGGACTAAATGTAGCTGAGTGCAAGTACGTGCATGCACAGCAAGTGGTAGGCAGTACAAACGAGTGTTATTGCCATTATCCTTTGTAGGATTCTTTTTTGTGTTAGACAATGTCTAACGTTGTATGTTGCCAGCAACAATATGGGCAGAAGAACCGACAGAAAACAAAAAAGAGTTTTAAAAGCGAACAAAAGCTTAAGAAGGCACACATACAGGCACTTACTCACACTTATGGCACAATACAAATGAATTTATGTGCATTAGAATGGAGAAATTTCATTAAAGCTGTACATGATGACATTGTGAATTAAGTAAGTGAAACAAGAATTCATATAAGATGTTTTGGCTTAATTTAAAAAGAGTATTCTTTGCATTTGTTGCTTTAGAAAATCTTAAATGTTTTTCTTATTCATTACTAATTCCCTGAGATTGTTGTGCTTACATTTACTTTACTTTTTGCTTAAATTAGGGCAACTGAATGAAATAGGATTTTGTTTAAAAAATAAAATAAAGCCGTGCCAATAAAATAATATGACTTTTAGCAATATATCGTGCCATTGCCGCCAAAAAAGTTTAAGCGACCTAATTTTCGAACTTTAAGTTTTGAAGTAAATTTAAATAATAAGCTTATGCCAAAAATAGAGGTTCAAGAAATATGTCGTTTAAGCTTTTATAACGGTTATGGCTCATTATGTATATTTTTATGACCTAAAATCTTGTCATTATTATTTCTGTGCTGCACAGTGTAATCAAAGATTGCTTGATGTGAGCTAAAATTCAACAATTTCATTTGCTGTGCCACAAAATTCCAATATGTTGCTATAATGTTGCTTTTACGCTTCTGTATGCATTTGAATTAAGTTAAAACTGTTGCAAAATGCTTTGTAGACAACATGCAACAAGAAAAATTGTTGAACAACTTTATTGTATTTGCACAAAAGACATTCAAATGAACAGCAAACATCTGATGTTAGAACATGTTATAGATACTTAAACAATAAACATGTTTGTTATACGTGAATACAAAAGATGAGCGGATAAAGATTATACGAGTACGATAGTAATGACGATGTTGCATATTTATTTATTTTTTACTGCAATAGTTATGCAAATGGCAAAGAAAATATGCACTTTCTGGATAAAAAAAGAACTTATCATACACACGACTAAATATACAATTTACATGAGATTTCTTTTTTTTTTTTTGTTCCATTTAAAGTCATGTGATGATTTTGATGTGATATACAGAAAGTAAATATAAACGTGGCATTAATAAAGTTGACTGTTTGGAAAAGTAGAATGTAGTTTTGCTGTGCAAGGAAATATTGATTATTTTCTGCCACTCTAGGTTAGCAGGAATAACAAATCAAAAAGTCAACGCGCAAATATTTACAAGTGCTCTAAAGTAAATAGGCCAATAACACAACCTACTGACAACAGAAAGGTAGAGAGCAAATACACTTGAACAAAAAAGAATAAAAAAAAAACAGAAACAAACGCACCCCAACACAAGTATGACAACGTGAATTGAATAAATTGTTGACATTAATGCATTACGTACAACATACATACAGACATATGTACATAGCAACAAAAAAACAACAACAATAGCTTAAATGTCAGCGACATCAATATCAATGTATTCAGCACCCAAACGCACACATACATAAGCATAAAACTTTGGAAAAACTCCTGCTCGTAAATATTGAATAACTTTATTTTATTCGCATTATATTTTGTTGCTAGTTTTTTTTTTTTGGTGGCTGCCTGCTAAAACTTTAACACAAAATAATAAAAATTAAAAAAAAAATATAATTTTATATCAAATAATACAACCTCAAACATTTCAAACGTGCAACAGCTGTTCAATTTATTTATTCATACAGAATTTGTACCCACACGCACACACACACACACACCAAACATGCACATAATGGAAAACTAGAGTAAGTACTTGTGGCCGTATGTGGGACAATTGGAAAGTTTTTGTGAAATTATTTTAAACTAATTAAATTGAATCATATGAGTTATAAAAAATTAGGAAAATTTTTAAATATCTGTTTGCCAGTAGGGAATTCGGAACTTAAACAGCTGTTATAACAAAATTTCAAATTATCAAGTACCTAAACCACGATGCCGCAAAGATGAGAATTTTAAAAATCTCCGCACAAAGATATTAAGCATGAAAAAGTTGGTATTATAGGCTTATATAGTCCTGATTTACACTATGCAAGTCTTATCGCTAAGCTGATTAGTTTTTTAGGGGAGAGAGACAAGGAGAACAGAAACTTTCTGTTCCCATCATCTCTCTTTCCCAAAAACTATTCAGCTTAGCGATAAGACTTGCATAGTGTAAATTAGGACATACATATGGGTAATTCCAGAAAAAGGTCAATAAAAAATTTTTTTTTTTCAAAAATTTTTGTTTTTTTTAATAATAAAGCTGAAATGTAAAAGCATTTTCACTTTTTTAAAATTTTAACCGAAATATGCGATTGTAAAAAATAAGCTATTTTTTTGCTGAGCCTTTTTTTTAGCGATTACTTACGCATTAGCACAAAGAAGGTAAATTCTAATAACGAAAGCTTTTTGAGTTTTCTTTCACTTATAAACCGTGTTTTTTTTTTAAAGGGTCACAACTTTGAGTTGGCATCACTGCTTTATTTTAGCACCCATTTAACAGCTGATAGTTGCTTTTTGTTTATTATGCTTTGAAATTTCATTATGATGCGACTTACACCAGAGCGAATGAGCTGAAGCAAAAATTGATATTGATTTTGAATTTCCATTAAAAATTATATTTTCCGATGATGCCCATTTGTGGTTGAATGGGTAAGTAAATAATTAGATTTGTCGCATTTGGAGTGAGGAGAATCCACAAGCTTTTGTCGAACCACCATTAAATCCACAGAATATTACTGTGTGGTGCGCTTCATGTGCTGGCGTAGTCAGTAGCCCATATGCCTTTAAAAGTAATGATGGTCGGAATGTCAGGAACATGATTCGAAATCACGTGGCATTAATTTTACTAACACAGCGGAGGCGCATGCCACTCAACGGGCGCTACAATTGATTTACTCAAGGAAACTTTTGATGAAAAAATAATTTCACTTAATGGCCCCAATTTATTGGCCACCAAGATCGTGTTGTTTAACCCACTTGGATTATTTGCTTTGGGGTTATGTTAAGTCACTTGTCAACGTCGATAAACCAAAAGCAATTGAATATCTGGAAGTCAACATTCGAAGAGTTGTCGCCGAAATACGGCTGCAAATGCTGTGAAAAGTTGTTAAAAATTGGTGTTCCAGATTGCGCCTTTTATGCGCCAGCCGCGACGGCCACAAGGCAGAAATCATATTTAAACATTAATTTCATAAAATATTCTTTTCAATAAAGCCCGTTTCATTGATATTAAAAATATATGTCCTCTTTTTATTATGATTTAAGGTTGTGTCAGTCTATAAAAAAAACACCCTTTACCTTAATGTCGGATCCGTAGCATAAAATAAATATTTATTATTTTTTTTCAACAGTAAATAAGCATTGGTTATAGTTTAATTTCTTTTGTATTCAAGTTCAATCAATATTAGCAAAGTTACTGCATTCAGTTCTCTTGAAAAAAAAACTGCCGCATCCGCCTAGTCGCGTTGTACTTTACCCATTAAAGAAAAATAAATAAAAACAGTGTTTAAAAAACTTAAGTCGAAGTCGGAAAATTTTTACTTTTCACTGCTTTGGCTTTTTCCAACTGTTTAAAACGAACCAATGCTTTTGCTTGTGCTTGTGAAAGTAATCAACAAACGCAGTTGAAGCAGAATCAGGAAACGAATTATGAGCAATTGCGCAGCACTTTCAACAGTCGACGATTTCAAAAGTTTGAATTTGATTTGCTGTTGGTTTTGGCTAGTTTCGCTAGTAAAAGTATAAGCAGTCTGTGTACTTTTGTAACTATCAAACAGTCACAGTGAAAAAAGCAAAAGCTCTCGCTTTTAGAAGCTTTCAGCAAGTTCAGTCAACTATTTTGTGGTGTTTATCATGTTGTTTTTGCACATCAGACAAGAAGCAAAAACAAAAACCACTTTACTGCAATTGCTTAAAACTTCTAAAAGCAAAAGTTTTTGCTTCTTCGGCTGTGACTGTTTTCGAATTCCAAAATCATTCAAAATACTTCTGATTTTACTTGCGATACTAACCAAAAGTAAAAGCATATCAAATTTAAACTTTTCAAATTGTCGACTGAATCATTTGGTGATTTTGCTTTGACTGAAACTGTTGTATTTTTCAAAAGCGAAAGCACAAGCAAAATTAAATGAAACGGAAATCATTTCAGTTTTTTAAGCACTGAATAAAAAAAATTTTTTATTTTTCATAAATCTACACATAAACGATCTTCTTTCACCTTTACTTCTACATTCACAAAAAAAAATTTCGCTGAATTGTGTATATATTTCTATAAGTGCACTTTTTCTTAAATATACTACTCCTTGATTGCTTTAAAACACTTGAGATATATATTGGATCTTTCCATTCCGTTCTTGTTTATTGCTCAACTAAAAGTGTACGAATTTCGCGTCCATTGCCTCGGTATTGCCCATATATTTTTGTATATGCATATATATAAAACACAAAATCATTTATAAATTAACCCACTCGCAAATAAATAGTTATCGCTTAGACAATGATAAATGTTATTTTCAGTGAAGCTTAAAAAACCGCACAAGTTACACCCTCCATCGAAATGAAACACACAATTTATGTAGTTCACAGAATGCAAAAACTAAAATTAAATGAAAATAAATAAAAATTTAAAATAGAGAGACAATAATAATAAAATTATATGAATAAAATAAATTTAGTGTGAATATGTTAAATAAGCTTTAAGATTAACAACGAATTGCAGAAACACCCTGCCTTGAGTGCGTTAAAATTCAAATGAAACTTTCTTTTTGAACATTTTAATACTAAAGCGAGTAATAACTATACGCAAAGAAAAGATATGGTTGTAAAATGGTTGAGAAAACAATATTATGTTCTCTGAAACAAATGTGTGGTCGTTGAAAACTAGTAATTTTTATATTAAACATTAATTTCGTTACGATAAACACAGTAATGTTTGAATTTCATAATTACATTATTATATTCATAGAAAGTGCGATATGGTTAGAGTTTAACAATATAGTTTTGTTAAAAATTTATGGCTACAATATAACTTGTATTATTGTGTAAAAATAATATGATAATAATTATGTAAATAACAATATAATGTTATCCAAAACCATACTATGTTAAGTTTTAAAAAAAATATTTTTCAGAAACACCTGTCAGTTCAGTATTTCGTTTGTAACCTATCGGTAGTGCACGCGTGGTGTTAAGTAAATAAAGAAAGTATAAACAAAAGGGTAGATAAATAAAAATAATATGTATGTACATTTTATTTCAACAATATTAATTTATTTTTATTTCGGATTTACCGCACAGCTGTTTTAAACAAAATATTTGCCAATAAATATATGATTAAAAACCAAAATAATATTATTACATAAAATAATACTATGGTCGTATTGAACAATATTATTATAATATTAGAACATGGTATGGTAAGTCTCAATTATATTTTAGTCACATCTAACAATAGTGTTGTCTTATTTACAATAATAAGATTAGGTATAACAAGGTTAATTGTTTTTGTATATAATAATATTATTAACTCAGAAAATAATATTATTTAAACTTTTTTTCCGTTGACAATAATATGATTTGACTGCAACCATATAATTCAATCATAGTATGTTGCTGTTTGATTATGGTTACCTCAACCATATTTTTTCTTTGCGTGTATAAAGCTGTTACTGCAATATTTGGTGTTGGGTTTTTTAGCTTTTTATTTGATAATGCCGGGCCATAACCACCAAAAAAGCTTAAGCTACACATTTTTTTGCCTAGGTTTTTGTCGATAGCAAATAATCGATTTTGGTAAAAAAAAAGTTAGTTCGTAAATTATGTAGCTTAAAAGTTTAAAATTTGTAAAAAAATACATATCGTGCATTAACCGCCAAAAGCGACATAGCTTTCGAGTTGAATTTTTTTTTACGAAAATCGATTATTTACGATAGTGGATAGTATGTGTGTTTCTATGTTGCTGCTCTAGAGACTGTTGAAGACATTTAGAAGCTTTGAGAAATTAATCAGCTTGATTGTGTAAGGCGGCCTATAAACTACGACAGCATGCACGCGCAATCAAGCTATTGATCAATCAGCGACATACTGACACAGTTTTTGCTGTAGTTGTCATTGATATTTTGTTAATATTAGCAGCTATGTATAACTAAAGTGCTCAAATTCCATTTTCCATTGAATCAAATTATGTTTCAACAAATTATGATGTTTCAATGCATATTTACTCCTTGACAGCTTTAGTCAACTGAGCAGGTACCATCAGCAAATTATCAAACTCTACTCGACATCGCTACAGCAAAACGTACAATCACACAAAATACCCATACACGACCAAAACGCTGGCACAAACACTTGATTGCACTTGCATGCCCTTAAGGCCGTTATATCCCACACAGTTATATGCAAACTTTTACAAAAAAGCTTTTTGTGCTTTCACACTGACGAGAGCACCACAGCCAATCAGATCTCGGCGATAACAGTGCTTGCTCATACTTTGCAAAGGCAAAAAAAAAACAAATTTAAGAGCTTTCAAAGCTCTTTAGCTCAAAAGCAAATATAAGAGTATGCATTTTTGGACGTAGGTGGTGTAAGGCATTGCCGATAGAAATTTTGTTAAGATTTATAATAGATTTAAAAAATTTGTAATAGTTACCATTAATCTATTAAAAAAAAATCGTTTCCATTTCGTTTCCATAGCTTTACACCAGCTACGTCCAATCCATATGCACAATGTGCAAACTTTTACTAAAGAGCTTTTGTGCTTTCACACCGATGAGAGTACAACATTACCAACAACAACACAGCAGACAACAATGCTTGCTCTTACTTTGCAAAGAAACAAGAATAAATTTAAGAGCTTTCTTTCAAAGCTGTTTACCTAAAATACAAATATCAGTGCATGTGTGTTTGGACGTAGCTGCTTTACACAATCAGACTGAATATTTGTTTCTTTTGTGTGCATGTTTGATTCTAAGCCAATAGCTTTTGAATTAAAGTGTTCTGGAGACGTTCAAATAAACTCATCAATCAGGTAGTTAGTTGTATGTGTGCAACAGTGCTTTTTTTCGGCTACACATACACATTGTTTTTAATTTTTATTTAACAGCTGATTATTTGATCGTCTGGAACTATATTTGCTTATTGTGAATGATGGAGAAGTGAGCGGACAAAACAGAGATTATATTGCATCTTATTGAACATGAGATGACAAAATGCTTTGAAGTCACAACATGCCAGGAAGTTCAAAAACAAATAGTGATTGACGTGTTTATTTGGAAGTGTTTTCTTAAGCGATAAGCATACGACACTCACACATATAAATTGATTGATGGATTTATTTGATCATCTTCAGAGCATTTAAGACTATTCTCCGCTTGGTTGTTCAGCTACCTTTACGTATCACATAAAAGGTTTAAAGATTAGCTAAATATCAACACTATTGCGATCACCAGCATTAACCACATGACAATGGAATTTTTTCTGAAGTGTTGCCAGTTCCAGGACCAAATGAAGGCTCTGTTTCTCAAGCAATTATGTACAATTTATCCTCGTAGAAGATTTTTCTTTTACATTTCCATTAACTTTTCTCAAAAAATTTAAAACAAAAATGCCCAAAAACTTACTATATATATAAAGAGCAATTGCCTTAACCTAAGCCCTTGGAAAACAAGCATAAAATATTACTACTGAACAGAAAAAAAAAGAAAATAAAACAAGAATGTTGCACCTCATTATTTTGGCATTTAAATAAGCCACTGAATGCAGTGTCAAGCAGTAGAGAGAAAAAAAAAAACAAGATATCAAACCGTGCACCAGCTGAATTTTACATTAAAACAGAGGCCACAGCTGTCTACTTTAACTGACACACGGAGTGCGTACACAGGGCCAACATGGTGCCACACTTTTGCTGCTGTCGTTTGGTGATGATGATGTTTTTTTTTAATATAAATTTTATACATATAATATAAACTGGTATTATATATTTTATTTTATTTCATTGCATTGCTATTGTTGCTGCTGTATACGGAGTACAATTGCTGTTTTGTTGTTGGCTTAACTACAGCGACCTTGGCTCTTAATGTGGCACTTCGTGCCATTTTTTTTATGATTAGTTTTACTAACATTTGCTGTTGCCACTGCTTTTTTCGTTTAATTTTAACTGTTGTTTACCTGCTTGTTAACGTATTTTTCTTTATTCTCATTATTATTATGATTTTGGACTTGTTTGTTGCTGTTAGTCTTTTGCGTTTAAGTTTGTTTTTATATTTTGCTGTTTTGTTCTTAAAATCTCAAATGCTAAAAATTAAGGTTTTATCGCTAAAAGTATAATTAGGAAGAAATATGTGTGTATGTACAAGGACATGCGTACAGTATACCTGACTAAAATAGCTTAGGACACCCGGTTATAGCTATGCTGCTTAGGTACTCGTATATAAAACAAATTTCTTGTGTGAAATAACAATGCAATAAAATTATATTATATGATGATGTAAAATTCTCTGCAAATATTTCAAAATGTATCCAATTATTTCCCATTATTTGCTTTTCTAGCGCCGTACGATTAAATCAATGCATTGTTTGTGGCCGATAGCGGCTGTTAGTAGGCTTTCAGCTGATCGGCTGAGTTCTCTGATTTGTGCTCTTGTTCAAAAATGAAACGAAAACAAATTGACCATTGTTTTTTTTTTTTCAATCAAACAATTTGTTTAATTTATTTTCGTACTCTGTAATTCGCAATGAAAGGAAATGCTTTCGAATTTGAATTCGAAATGATTTTCTTTCGTTTCGCATAACAAAGCAGACCCCTTGCTTTTAAGTGCAAACAAATCAAAACAAACAAAAATTTATAACTGTAATAATGTCGATTATTTTTGTTATAAAAATCACTCCCTAACTCCTGTATCGCGCAGTAAATAGCATAGCTATAATAAGGAAAAATAATTGTATTGTTTCTATTAAAGATTTACAAGAAAAATTGCTTAGAAATCGCAGCACAAAAACTAACTTTTTGATATTTTTTTATTAACTATAATTAATACACTGTTTCCACAAGTCAGGCAGGCGACTGACTGGTCTATAAAAGTTCGATGAAAATCACTGAAAAAAAAAATTAGGTGCTTTTTAAATAAATTTTCTACTCAAGTCGACCAACCGTGTTGTGGCAACAGGGGGTATATAATAGAGATCATTTAGAATAAAAAGAGAATTAATAGTTTCCTTCTATGTTTTTTATTATATTTCGTTATACTTACGGAGGTTTTGTTTTTTTATTAGGAGGCTCCAAAAATATAAACTTTATTTCGTCCTTACAATTTTAATTCGCTACCAGTCGCTTTATCTAATTTTGTAGTTATATAATGCGTGACAAATAGGTGTACAGCACCTTAACTCTACTTCAGATAAAAAGAAGCTTATGATACCATTGTACTCGTATGTAGTTTCCTAATTTAAAACTACTCCCAACGGAAATTATAGTCTTTAAAGGACTTCAGAAAAATTGTGGGGGGGGGAGGTGGATTAACGATTCGTCCGTATTTTTTTGGCATTGTTACTTCTTAAGTCGGTACATTTTAGACCCATTGTAAAAATTCTTTTTTTTTCTGAAAGGGCATAGCTTCCATTTTGGTCCCATGGAAAACAAAGTGGGCGAGGACACGCCCCCTAATTTCTTCTTTCTTGGATTTTATGATATTTTACTTATTCGCTTGCTACAAAGCTTACCCAACACATTGGGCTCTTGTAACGAATTTAAAAAAAAAGGCGGAGCCACGCCCAGTAAACTTAGTATTACATTCAACATTCTTCTATTTATTGGATTTTTGCGAAACTTGGCACATACTTTTAAATAAAAAAACACACAATCTTGCATTCAAAAATTTGGGCGGGCCACACCTATTATAATATAATATTATATTTCACGTCCTTGCACTTAACCAATTTTTACGAAACTAAGCAGACATTTAAAGCATTTAAGAAGACACAATCTGGCATTAAAAAATTGGGGCGGGATCACGCCCATTAAAATTTAATATTATATATCACGTGCTTCTACTTTAGCAATTTTTACCTAACTTAACACATACTGTGAGCATTTAAAAAGACACAATCTTGCATTGCAAAAGTGGGCGGAATCATGCCCATAAAAATTTAATATTAGATTTCACGTGCTTCTACTTTAGCGGTTTTTACGGAACTTGGCACACATCTTGAGATCTTAAAAAGGCACAATCTGGCATTTCAAAAATTGGGCCGGTCCACGCCTATTAAAATGCTTTCGAAAATATTTAATATTGTATTCAAAAAAGTGGTCACACATAATTTTGCAAAGACTTTTGGCTCTAAGAATAACATAATTTTGTGATATAAAAAGTGGGCGGGGCTATGCCCTTTAAAGACTAATATTAAATTTCACATGCTTCTTACTTTTACGAAACCTGGCACACCCCCAGAGCTGTGAAAGTGACGCTATGTTGAATTTAGAAAAGTGGGCGGACATTAATATTTGCCAAATTAAGCGTGACCACGCCCCTAAATATATAAACTTGACTCCAAAAATTTGAAAATAAAACATTAAAAAAAATTAAACAGATTTTAAAAATAAGCACAAAAAAAGTTAAAAATAATTTAAATTTATTAAACTTATAATTTTTTTGTTTTATCTTTAATGATATTCAAAGTCGGTCAGTTAAAACTAAATAAAAAAAAGTTAAATTTAATGATTAAATTTTTTAACAGTTTTCTTTTAAATAATATTAAAAAAAGTTACAGGAAAATTGCCACTTCCTGGTTTTACTTCTTTTGGAATAATAGTAAATATTCACAGTTTATATTCAAAACTCTTCAACTTAAATAATCACGCCATATAACATAATATTTTATAGAAGAAAAAATAATCACTTAAAGTTTTAAACAGCTCTTGTGAACAACTGCTCAATTAGACTTAAGCACATTTTGCTTGTAGCCACACAACTCTTGTTCGTTAAACCCCATAAACTAACACCGGAAATTAAATTATTTATAAACATAAGCTGCTCATCAACATAGAAAGTAATTTACAAAAATAAAAATAAATATAAAAAGGGTTTAGCTTCTTTAACAAATTTCAATAACACAAAGAACATAAAACATTATATAAATTTAAAACAAATTGAATTTTTGCGGAAAAAACCTCAATGGCCATTATGAATATTATTTTTTTTTTTTAATTTTTGCACAACTTGGTTGCAATGGTGATTTTAAAATTCATATTATTTATTTTAATTTATTTTGTTATTTATGAAAAATGTTTGAAAAAAAAAGAATTTTTTAACTCTGTTCGTTTGCTGCTTTACAAAATAAACTCTTTTTTTTTATTTCTCATGTAGAAATTAATTTTTGTTTGGAAAGCCAAAGGAGAAGAAAAACGAATTGTAATTGAAATCTAAAAAGTTCTCAATTAGAGAAAAAACCAAAATTATGGTTGGTGTGAAAAATTTTATGAATTTTTTTTTTGTAGTTATTCCCCTGTGCTGCAAAGTTTAGATCTTGTTGTTGTTTCTCTTTTTATCTTGTGCTAAACAAACATATTTTGCATGTTGCTGGTAATAATTTGAAACTCTGGAAAAAACAAGGCTACATGACTGTAGTGGCATGAAGTGTTGCTGAGGTAATTAAGTTTTCCCTTCGATAGGTTGCATTAGAAATAAAAAATCAGAATATTGTATATAGAGGATAGGGGGTGGCGTTGGCTGAAGTCGTTAGCACGTTGACTACAAAACCGAAGGTCCTGGGTTCGATGCCAGATTTTTCAGATGTGCATTAGCGTCCTTCGTATCAGTTGTTGTGCGAAAAGCTCTAGAGATGCAGGCACTGGTCAATAAACTACACCGGCTTCAGCGTATACTAATCCGATTGCACCATCAGAGCGCCTTCCTTCATCGGTATTGTGTAGCAGAATCATCAGCAAAGAGAAATAACAAATAAAATGGCTACTAAGCACAGTTTCAAAATTTAATACGTCTCATTGAAACCAGAGGCGCTGCAACACTGCATTATTAAGAACGTGCAAAAAAGCAGAGTTGTAAAAAAAAAGAATGAAGCTTTTCGCTATCTCTTTCTTCAACATCTGTCTTCTCTATCACTATCCCTTCCCTATCAAAATTTAATACGGGCCATTTACACTAGAGGCGCTGCAACACCGCATTATTAAGAACGTGCAAAAAAGCAGAGTTGTAAGAAAAAAGAATGAAGCTTTCCTCTATATCTTCCTTCATCATCTGTCTTCTCTATTACTATCCCTTCCCTATCAAAATTTAATATGGGTCATTGACACTAGAGGCGCTGCAACACCGCATTATTAAGAACGTGCAAAAAAGCAGAGTTGTAAAAAAAAGAATGAAGCTTTTTTCTATCTCTTTCTTCAACATCTGTCTTCTCTATCACTATCCCTTCCCTATCAAAATTTAATACGGGCCATTTACACTAGAGGCGCTGCAACACCGCATTATTAAGAACGTGCAAAAAAGCAGAGTTGTAAGAAAAAAGAATGAAGCTTTCCTCTATCTCTTTCTTCAACATCTGTCTTCTCTATCACTATCCCTTCCCTATCAAAATTTAATACGTCTCATTGACACCAGAGGCGCTGCAACACTGCATTATTAAGAACGTGCAAAAAGCAGAGTTGTAAAAAAATAATGAAGCTTTTCTCTATCTCTTTCTTCAACATCTGTCTTCTCTATCACTATCCCTTCCCTATCAAAATTTAATACGTCTCATTGACACTAGAGGTGCTGCAGCACCGCATTATTAAGAACGTGCAAAAAAGCAGAGTTGTAAAAAAAAATGATGCTTTCCTCTATCTCTTTCTTCAACATTTGTCTTCTCTATCCCTATCCCCTCCCTAGCACCGCCCCACTTACACCATTTTTTCTTGAACTCACAGGTAGCACAAAAAGATCATTGTATTGGACCCAAGTGATCTGGACTATAAATTTAACACTTTCTTACCACCAGCCTGCTAACCTAACCTATAAAGACGACATGGTTGTATACTTAACGCCTTTAATGAAAAAAAAATATATTAAAATCAATTTAAAATTTTGTTCAGTCAATTAAACTCTTATTTGAAAACTCTGTTAATTAAAGATTTATATCCTTATTTTACTCCTTTTGGTATAATAACTTGACTTTCCTCTCAATAAATATAATCACAGTTCACATGGCACTTTTATATATAAATTCATTGAATGAAAATTTTAATTAAAAATTTATTTCAGTCGATTAAAAATTTGTTTAAAAATGAATTAATCAAAATGTTTAATTGAAGCAATTAAATTTTTAGCACACATTGGCTTTTATTTAAATTCAAAGTGTTGATTGGAGAAATATTTATCTTTTTAGCTAAAAAAGAGAATTTAAGGATATAAAGATTTAAAGCTATTTGTTGTATTTTCTCCCAAGCCCACTGATACAAGCATCATGCATGTGAGCATTTATGAAGCTTTCAAGATACTCGTACGTACATTGCATGATAAATTAAAATCATCTTATTATAAGCTAAGTCCAACCTTATTGTCTACGTCTAAAGTTTGACAACTCTATATATACTCGTATGTATATATAATCTAATGCCTTGCTTAGCGTGCTTGTCTTATCTTGTCTTGTTATGCCTGAGTTGCATAAGAATATGCATGTGCGAAATTTTGATTTTGCTTCAAGCATCGTAAGTGTGCCGCACACAGACAAAATTTCACTAATACTATTGTAATGCTGGTCATGCAGTCTGACCGTGTATACGGTGCTTTATAAAACACCAGTAAGCAGCTTGGAAATAACTTTTATATAATTGAACACTTCTGGCATTTTGCCTGGGAAGAAAATACGAGAGAATGCTAAATCTTTGCATAATATAACTTAAAGCTTAACTTGGGAAGGGTTAAAAACTTATATTTATAAGGTTTTAGATCATCTAAAATGATTTAACCATGGAAAAAATATAATACATTTCCAAAAAAATCACCTAATTTTTTTAAGTGCCCTGTAGACGATCAAATAAACTCATCAATCACGTAGTTGTGTGCGTGCAGTCATATTTTTCCGATGCTCGTACGCGTTGTCGGTTAAGAAAAAATTAAAAAGGTTTGATTTTTTATTTATCCAACTATAACTGGAGGGAAAGTATAGAACTTAAAGAAGACTACGTACGAATGTAGCCCAGCTTTTGCAAAAATTTAGGCGATTTCGAAACCACATAAAATGAGAATAAAGTTGATCCGCTAACAACACTTGCTTTGCTCTACAAACATTTAGTCGACTAAGATTGGCGTAATTGTTAAACAAATTCTGCTCTTTCAATTCCTGTTTGTTTATGCAACACAGATGCAAAGCAATTTTGATAGTTATAGCAACTAATGCTTAACAAAAAAAAAAAAAAAACAGGAAAAAAGAAACCATAAAATAAAAGCAACTTTATACAAAAAAAAGCAAAAAAAAAAAATTGTAGCAAATACAAAAAAAGAAATATAATAAAAAAATGGTCATGTAGCAACATGCCCAAATGCTTCTTGATATACTCGTATCCGTATGCTTTAGTGCATGGTCATGCATAAGTACATGCAGGAGTAGATGAAGTTGAGCATGAATACACCCGCGGCTATTAAAAAATATTTATTTTTTTTGCACTTCTCCTTTAGCCTTAATTGCGTAAATTTACGACATACTCGTAACTTTTTTTTGTATTTTTCGTAACTAGAAAAAAATAACATTTGAGCAACTTTTATTTTTTTCTAACACAGACAAAATAACAGCTAGAAAAAAGAGACCAAAAGAATTATAACAAACTAAAAGGAAACTTTGGAGAAAAATAGAAAGCAAAACCTAAAATATTTGAATAATTGAACTCACCTGTACGGACACGAAGGCAGTTAAAATGCTGGAAAAAATAAAATAAAAAACATAAGAGTTTTAGTTAGATATAGGAAAGAAGAAATAAACGTAAAGGATGAAAAAAAGTGTTTAGTTATGCAGCTTGTTGGTGTCACTAAAATTGAATTACTGCCAAAAAAAAAGTTTTGAGAAAAATGGTAAAGGGGCAGAGAAAAAAGTATGACTAGAAACTTGTATTGATGCCTCAAAGTGTTCAGAAAGGCCTTAAGATATTGTTACGTTTTTATTCTCTGTTAAAAACGCTTTTCCGTAGATTCGAAGATTTGCAATAAATAAAAGACCCCAGTGTACTAATTAGGGTTAAGAATGATACACTCTTTATTAATCAATAAATACACTAATCTAAATTCAATTCAAGAGCTTAAATACAAACACATAGGTTACTTCAATATTCACAACTGGTTACCACTATGCCTTCTTCGCTGTTGTATACGTACGTCTTAGACCACTGGCTGCGCTAGTGTTGACACAATTCTGCTTTCTCTGTTGCACGTCACACACAAGACTCACTCTGCCGTCACTCACAGTTGATACACCAATAACAACTCTATGGCAGACTCTCACAGTTGATACACTAATCAGGACTCGCTGGCTTCACTTACACACGTTTATCAGCTTCCACTTCTCCCTTACTCTTTACTCAAGGGACTACACAATAATCTCAAACCACGACAGACTCCAACTGTCACTATAGACTGTACTATAGTCTCTTCAATTTCCAACTCACGTATTGTAAAGCACAGACTCAAATATCAACTCACTGTTGTATCACAAATCACGGACTGCACACAACTTAATTGTCAACTCACTTGATTAGCAACAGACTTCTTATTAGCAACTGAGCTTCTTCGCAACTGAGCTTGTTCGCAACTGACTTATTCCCAACTAACTTTTGATCGCGACTGAACTGCTGTTGGATGCGTCAACCCCTTTTTATACTTCGCACAACAACCACTAGAATTTTCATGCAAAGTCTAGACCGAATCATCATTATCTTCAATGTTGTTTACAAAGCGCGTAATTAAGTTCATGTGGTAACTATGTACATACGTGTGTATATGCATACATCATTAAGTGGTTGTTTACTTTTATTTCTGCCTTTAGTTGGAATTGCCAGGCATGTATGTATGTATGCATGTAGCTATGTATACCTTCTTAATAAGCAGACCCTTGTAGTTGTTGTTGGTTGTTTACGTTTAATCACGTTTGTATGTGCTACGCATGTGTATATAGTTGTTTGCTATAGTGCTTGTATGTGAATACGAGTGTACGTTTAGTTATCTATTTAAATACTTCTGGATGTTTCTTTATATTGGCCCTGTTCGAATATTCTTGCGTAACACTTATATTAACCCGACGGCCATTTCCGTAACAATATGTTTTAGTGCAAACTAAAACTTTTTTAAAAATTTCACCAACTATTAAAAAAAATTAATTAAAAGTTTAATTCATGATTAAGCTATTTCTTTGTTTTGCCAATAATATATATAGAAGTACTTTTCCAAGCATCGTAATGAGCGTGCGAGCAAGTCAGCTGATCTTTATGCCCAGTGATGCCAAGTTTTTTTTTATTTATTTTCTGTGCTATCGTTGATGCCTCAAAGTGTCTCAAGGGCTTTACGATATATTTATAAAATATGTAGTTATTTTAAATTTGAGCAAATAGTTAAAAAAAGAAATAATTAAAAGTTTTATTCATGATTAAGGCAATATTATACAAAATTAATAACAAAAGTACAACTTTTCATCTAATTTTTCGACCTTTTTTATATGTATAATTAAAATATTTTTAAGCTTTATTTATATATATACATACATATATTAATTTTCAATGTTTCGTTAAACCTACGGTTAACTCTTTTAAAAAATCTCTTTTTTGTTTTTTTTTGTTATTTAATTTATTTTTTTTTTTTATTTTAATCTTTTTAATAAATAAAGATTTCTGTCGCATGATGAGCAAAATATTTAAAAAAAAATCTTGTCTATATTTAGTATGTATTATATGGGCAGTGGGCGTGGTCTATTTTGATGAAACAAAGCCTCTTTTATCATTCTAAAAATGTTATGCAAAAAACTCCATTTGAATTGAGGTGGATGGTGGGCATGGCGTGGCCTATTGTTATAAGTTTTCCTGTTTTTCCTTTTATTGGCAATATAATGCTCAGAGCCTACTTTCAATGATCTAAGACTACTACTTATAGTTTTTGTACAAAAGTGTATGAAGCCATCCCACTGTGCTGCGCTCGAGGCAGGGTATGTAACTTTAAATGTATGGAATGCCTTAAATTTAGGAAGTGCATGGAGAGCCCTATCAGGCACCCAAAGCTTTGCATAGTAGACTTTCAGCTTAAAAATGTTTCTTCAGATTCTCTGTTTTACTCCGATTTTTTTCACAGTATGAAGCCTGGTAATAATTTTATATATTCTCTGTGACATTTTAAATTTACCTGTTGTTTCATTCAACTAATTTTCTTACATTGAATTAAATTCTTGATGATATAAACGACTTAAATTAGCCACAATTAGCGTTTTAGCATTACATACAACATAAACATTATTGTAACTGACAATGGGCAAAAAAGGAAAATTGAAAAAGAAAATCATTAAATATTCCGTTTAAGCTGTTTGTCTTTCTAATGCTGTTGTTTAGTTGTTGTTGTTGTTGTCATTTGTAGTTCCCCATGTTCAATTAAACAATAACAGATTCTGTTTTCTATTTATCTAGTATCATGTTTTCCACACAAACACACAACTGCTTTAGAATTTCAAGCTTTTTATTTTCTTGCCTTTTCTTTGCTGATTTAGTGAAAAATTTTCGTCCAAGATTCCATCTTACGAGATTAATAAATGTTTTTCTCTTTTATTGAGTTTGTGTAATGTTTATCTTTTTCTTTTTCGGGTATTAAAATTTTCTTTCTGAAAAATTTTGTTTTATTGGTTTTATTTGTGAGGGATTGTCAAATATCTTGAAGTGTATAGAGGAGAGTTTGTGGGAGTATGTTTGTATGTGTTAGTCTAAGGTAAGAGGGGCCAGAGGTGTGGCATTGGACAGTATATTGCTTAATACTAAACCATTGAATTTATACCAGAAAGTTTTTTGTATAAAAGTTGGCAGCACTCCCTGGAGGGAAATCAATTTTAGCTTTAAGCAGTTTTTTCAAGCAGCGGTGAGTGTGAGTGGGTTATATTGTATCCTACGTTCTTTGAGGTCTTTTAAAGGCGAAAAGCTGTTTACACAAATGACTACTAAAACGAATAAAGGAATTACAATTGTATATATCAACTATCGCCGCGTTATAATCAAATAACATGCATCCAATACATCTTTGCCAGGAGTTTGTGAAATATTTCCTGGTAAATGAAACTCCAGAAATGTAAAATATACATATTGTATCATCCTTAAATAAGGACTGCGCTTAGTAAGATGGCTTCATAGATTTTAAAGTTGCATGCCTTGCTTCGTACTCTGCACAGTGGGATGGCTTCATAAGCTTTTGTGCAAAAAATATAAGCAGTAGTCATAGATCATTGAAAGTAGGCCTAGAGCATTATATTGACTATGTAGGGAAAAACCTTATATCTTATGGAAATAGGCCACGCCCACCACCCACCGCACATAAAATCCAAAGAAATTTTTTGGCATAAAAATGTTCCGACGCAAGCAGAAGTCTTCAAATTTTATACATTCACTTTGTAGAATCGGCCACGCCCACAGCCTATAAAAGACATAGAAAATATAAATTAATTTTTTTTTTATATTTTGCCTGTCATTCGACAAAAAAGTTTTTTTTAATTTGCATCGATAATTCATTCCTTGGCTAATGTCTTAAGGTGGTTATAAAAGTGTTACTCGAATCCGGTATGCAACAGAAAATAAAAGTATTTGTCTTAACTCTATTACATATGCTAATTTCCCAGAACAAGTTTTTTTTATCAAAGGAAGACATGCCAAGCTTTCAATATATGGAAAGAAGCAGTGGGGAGGAATTAGGCTTCGAGTTTTTTTTCTATGAAAATAAAAAAAGCTAATATTTATTATTTAACTGCCACGCACCTCGTCAGCAGTCATGTCCAGCTACTTAAGCGGGGATCAGCTAGAAAAATCAGCTATTTAATAAAAAAATTTTTAATGTAATAGAATACGAGAATTGGTGTATTTTATTACTTTACATTTTATACCAAATTACTACCATTAGCATGCTTTTAGGCGCAGTTAACAGTTAATTTTTGTTTTCACTTCAGTAATTATTTAGAGAGGCGCCTTGAATACTATTGGGTTTTTTTAGTAGAACTTTTTCATGCAAATATATCGAACCATAACCGCTAAAATAGCTTAAGCGACACATTTTTTGAACTTTGTTTTTTTTTTTTTTTAATTAAACTATTTATGATCGCAAGTAATTAAGTTCGAATATTATGTCGCTTAAGCTTTTTCGGTGGCTATGGCATGATATAGTAACATTAGTTTCTTAAGAAAACATTTAATGAAAGGATATTAAATATTATATTCCAGTATATTAATAAATTTTTAAGCAATATATACATGTTTATTTTTCTTTATGTTTTTGTGTTTTTTAAGCTTTATTATTATTTCATTTATTTAATCCGGCAAACATTTCTTATTTATTTTTATTAGTATTTTTTTTTTTACTTGAAAACCAAATTGTCCCTAATCGCTCCAAGCTATTTGGTTATATTTGTGTTCTTCATTTTTGGCATATAATAAAAAATACATAGAAATTTATTATATATTTTTTTTTTGCACAACCTTAAATGTATTTGTGGGCGATGCTGCCGTTTATTAATGTTGTTGGAGAGTTGGTAAATTGTTGCTAGATTTATTTCAATTTATTTAATGCAGAATATATGTAATACAATATTCTTTAATATTTTTACTAAGCACATATATAAATATAGACAGTATATTTATTGGTATTATTATAATGGAACAGAAAACTACGGCAAAAGAAGTTAAAACAGATTATTTTAGATATATCCAATAGAATAGCTTAAGTGTTTAGAAAAAGAAAACTTTTAAATTCCACCTTATCTACACCTACACCCACGAAAGTAAAAATTACTCCCGGTTCGGCTAATTGCCCAAAAAGTGGAAGCACTGTTTTATGCTCAAATTAATTTGAAACTGAGCATTTTCATATCTTTCCAGATGTTAACAACATTATTTTGAAAGCTTTATGTTAAGTTTAAATAGGAAGATATAGTACGTAAGCAGCCAGAACAGCGATGTTAACATTGTGGTATTCTAATAGTGAATAGTTTAACATTATGTGTTAAAAAGTTTCAGGTAAATAAAGTATTCGCAGTAACTAAAAATTTTGTACTTGTGGCTTTTATTTGATTAAAAATAATATTGTTTTTAAACGGCAAAACGTAACAATATATGCAAATAAATGCAGTATAACAAATTAAAAAGCGTCACCTCAAAAACTTGTATTATCAAAACACCAGTTATGTTAGCATCTTGGTATTGTAACAATAAATAGTTTAACATTGTGTGTTTAATAGTTTTAGGTAAATGAAGTATTCGGAGTAAGTAAAAATCTTAGACTTTTGGCTTTTATTTGATTGCAAAAATATTGAAATATTGTTTTTAAATGGTAAAACGTAACAATATAGGTAAAGAACTTCAGTATAACAAAATATATATCACACCAGTTCCCCTAAAGCGCGTCGTAGTTTTGCAATTTCAACTTTTTGTCTTAACTACCCACTATATAAAAATCTTATATCATGTTATTTAATGAAATGAATATTTACAGAGCATTTTTTATTAATTTATTAAAATGAATGCTTTAATTCATGATAAATCTTCTATTACATTTGGAAAAGAAAAATTAAAATAGTAAATAAGAAATAATTATGATTTCATTTCGCAAAAAAAAAACAGTTTTATACCTTTTTAAGCTTAAAATTATACGAAATTAAGGCCTGGCGTTGGCTGAAGTAGTTAGCACATTGACTACATAACCGAAGATCCTGTGTGTGATACCGGTCTCCGACTGTCATTAAAATTAGAACACCACGCATTTTTCTGATGTGCATTAGTGTCCTTTGTATCATTTGTTGTGGGAAAAGTTCAAAAGATGCAGGCGTAAGGCACTGGTCACTAAACTACACCGGCTTCAGCGGATGCTAATCCTAATGTAACATCAGAGCGCCCTTCTTTGTCGGTATTGTGAAGCGGAATCATTGGCGAAATAAAATAACCAATAAAATGGCTACTAAACACAGTTTCAAAATTTAATACACCTCATTGACACCAGAGGCGCTGCAACACTGCATTATTAAAAATTCGCAAAAAAGCAGGGTTGTAAAAGAGAATAAAGCTTTCCTCTATCTCTTCCTTCAACACCTATCTTCTCTATCACTATCCCTTGCCTATCACTCTCTCTCACAGTCTTCTCTTCAGCTCACAGCTGGCACAAAGGCATCATGGTATTGTACCCACGTGAGCTGGACTCTAAATTTCTTTCACATTTCCTTACCAGTAGCCTGCCTCTAATGAAAATGAGTAAATTTTTAGAGGAACTAGCGCGATATGTTTTTACTAAATAATGCCCTAAATCTTTGAGATTTCATCATATTATTCGATAGCAAACAAACTAGAAATATACAAATGCCTTCCAAATAGTTTTTTTGCTATAAAATAAAACCACTCACAATAAATTCACTTAAAATGTTTTTTTAGAACAGTCAAAGTCAAGCTCAATAGCCTTTTAATGGCACAACAACAACAACAAAAAACAAACAACAACACTACTGAAAGGAATTTGTTTAGGAAAAATGGGTTTTATATTTTTTCATATATATATTTATTTTATTTTCCTCACATTTCTAGCAAAAAAAAAAAGGTAATTTTGGTAATATGCAAAATAAAAACTCATAACAGTTATAACAGCTCTTAAGCTAGTTTTCATAGAGAAAACCACATTTCAAAGGAAAATTCGTGGCGGCTTAAAGACTCAACTGAACTGGGTCAATTTAATTTTTTTTTCTATTTCATTTCTAGGAGCACAGCAGTCAAACGAGCAAAAATATGAACCTGCATACGGTGATGAAATAAACCAAAAAATATGCATACCAATAGGTGCACATGCACAAATACACATTTAGGGCCAGTATTTATGCAATGTCACTCATATGCTTACACACACATACACGCACTCTTTTCCATACACAAATGCACTACATGCAGTCGCATAAATACTACAGTCATCCATCCATTCGCATTCACACTTTCCTAAGTAAGTAGGCCTTACACTCTACTGATCTATTTATTTATCAATGTTGAAATAATTTCAACATTTTTACACGTTTCGCTGTAAAAAGAGCTTGTGCATTTGACATACATACATACAAATGTAAGCGTGTGTAAGGGCATGTTTATATGTGTATGGGTGCAGTAGTTTATGTATGTATGTTCCACGTCAAGAGTGATGAAGTCATATGAGGCTTATGCATTTGCGGTTCGTTGCTCTGGTATTGCACTTGAAATTATATATTTACACAATAACCAGGCAAACACTAAGATTTAAAAATAGATGTTCTACTAGTTTGGAGATTTTTTAGAGGATAATCGTTATAAGTGAATTCATAATTACTAAATAAAATATGTCACAGAATTTTAACTTATTTTCAGAATATTCCAAAAAACTTCTTAATAAATCAAAAACAATCAGTTTTCAATTATAAAACTAACAAAATTAAGATTAAAAGATTATCAATCTGCAAAACTTAAAAGTAGATCATCTGTTCCACGTAAAAATAAATGAACCTAACTGAAGTCCGTGGTATTGCAAATTTACTTATTTCCGAAGTACAGGAACTCGTAAGGCTCTTATGTGCATGAAAAACTATCGATAATCTCTAATGGTAGCATTCAGCAGACCTTATTTCATAATTTTTCCAAGTTTCTTTCGATATTGTTTGCTGGGTAGTCTTGATGATTATGTTGAATTTGTTTTTTTTTTGGCTTGCATCGAACTGACGACAGCTGCAGCGGAAATTATGCGACACAAAAATTTCCTTCATCATTTTGTGGTGGCATGAAGTAGCAGTAGCTGTAGAGCTCTAAAGGCCTGCAAGCACGAATGAAAATTGTGGGGCAAAAGGATAACAACGTGTGCATATATATACACTTGCATCCAGTAGTTGGTGCATCTCGCGTAAAAATTTTATATTGCAATTAACCTGAAAATTTAAAGACACTACTGGTACAGAGGTAACAATATTTAAATAATGAAAATCTTTTTGAAATGCGTAAATCAACATAAGAAGTTATGGCTACAACATGATTATTCAACGTTTAACAAGCGGAATAATATTTTTTAATCAGTAATCTAATTGTTGCTTTGGTAGCTTTTTACTAGAACGAAAGTTTTAGGTGATTCGTCAGAATCATTTCATTATCTACTAAAACACGGTCCTGTTACCTCGACGATTTCCCAAGCATAAATGAAGAAAAAGTCGGGAAAAACTAAGTCTAGTGTGATTCCCTTCTGTTGCCCATTAAAAAGGTAATATTTACCTTCCCCCCCCCCCTTTTTTTTAAAGCCAGAAGTGACCCTATTATCCGTCATTGAGCCACCGAATTCCCATGATGAAGCCCCTGATGTCCTCTAGTTTACACTTCCCGATATCAGTAATGCTCTCAAAGAAACGTCTGCTCAGCCATTTAAGGCTATGATGTTGCATTTTTGGGGCAGTGAAAAATAATATGTTCAATGGTTTTTTGTTTCTGTGTCAGTCTCCCAAATGCTGGTTCTTGGTCTGATTGAACAGTGACCATTGAACGCGCCTATCACGATACGCATCGTTTTCCTATTCATGTGCAGTAGCAGTTTGGATCTTCCTGAGTCAAGTGTTGGCTACATAGCTCTCGAGACTACAATCCTCCTACTTCGCCCGGAACTGTTGGTCCTGCTTTCTACCAATTACTGCGTTCCATATACCTATAGGTAACTTTATCGATCTATCACACATTCCCCCATCTAATGGAGTCCTTATTCTTGCCAGCTCATCGCCAGTTTCATTTCTCTCAACACTGCTGTGGCCAGGAACCCAACATACTGTGACACTATATTTATCCATAAGCTAGTTGAGTGCTCTCCTACAGTCACTAACAAGTTTCGATCTGACGTTGTGTTTCTTTAAAGCTTTTAGTGCTGCCTGGCTGTCAACGTGGAAGGTTACCTTCTGACCTTCATGTACATTCCTGGCCACCAGTCCCGTGGCCCTCAGCCTGGAAAGCGCTGCATTCATTCGGCAGTCTGAAAGAATTACGAATGTTTGTTTTCCAGATATATTACTGTAAATCATGTTGAATTAACATGCAAAACACTAAAAAATTTAAAATGATCTTGTTTACATAGATGTTAATGTGCCTTGTTCCCATTTTCTGATTTTTTTTCGTCAAGTGTAGTTACTTAGTTTTTTGCGTGTCTAAACATCAAGAAAGTCCAAATAGAGATAAATGTTTTTTTTTTAATTAGAAGCCATGTTGAATTAAACTTATATTCTACTTTTCACTCCGTCTAGTATTTTACTGGCAAGTTATAACTCTATTGACAAAGAATACACCACCGCATAAGCACTGATTTTAACGAATATTGATGAGTTTTGCAAATGGATTGACAATTTAATATTTTTCACTAGAAATGTGGCTCCAGACCACAGTGAATCGAAAATTCCCTAATGACATGTACAAACTAAGTTGGACACTAGATGAAGAAATAATTTTTTCCAAAGTTTGTGATGAAGATATCGCCATAGTCATCGTCCATATTATGAGCCCATGAGCTCAAACATTTTGACATAGCTGCCATGAAAACCCCGATATTAAAGCAAAACACAACTTTGCAGTGGTTCTCCACTGCAAAGTTCCAATTTTTATTTTGCTTGCCTGTTTGACTGCCTGCTAGTGAAACTGGAGACACATACAAGGTGTTCCCGTGATTGTTTCCAATAAATGTTGGCAATGAGTTTGTTTCCATTTTTTTTGTTAATTTTTTTTTTCTTACTTTGCTACTACACAGATGCTGTCATTGTTGCAAATACTCACTCGTATGCAATGTACGGCTGGCTGCGAGTAAAAATATTTGTTATCCTTAGTGCAGTTAAAGCCCACATATACACTCTCAAATGTGTTATGACTGATTAAAGGTTGTTGTATGTAGGCTTGTCGGAGTTTAAGGATTTTAAGGCGGTATATTTTTTCTTCTTGTTGGTTTGTTACTGATTATACGGAAACTTTGGCCTGAGTGGGGTTTAATGCCAACAGAGTTCTTATTTTTATTTATTTTTTTTTTGCGTGTTTGATATTCAATTAGTGCATATTGTGCAATTGCATAAACATGTTGCGTGCAACATGAGGTTATTTTGTGGTTAAACGAGAAAAGCGATAATAACGACAATGATGGCATCATCATCATCATCACCATTACCACCATCGTTATCCTTATTTTGTGACCAATATATCCATGTTTATATGTCCTTATATACTTCAGCTTGCATTTGTAGACACGTCATCAGAAAGATTATGTTAAAACCATGAAATTGGTTGACAAGCGTATTAAATTATAGAGAAATTCCATTAATTTAAAGAGCAAAAAATTTACAATAAATATTATTTTTTGTAATCAGTACGAAAATCTGTGGTAAGTCGACTCTCATAACGATGAGTGTTTTTTAAATCAAAATGGGAGATTAATGTATTAACGAATGCACCCACTATTTTATTAAAAAATTTTTAATATAATTTGGCTCTTATGGAAAAATTTTATTTGACTTCTTTAAAGTTCATTAATGTTGCACTTAGATCTTTATTATAAATTATGTGACATTTATAAATATAAAGTTACGTTTGTAGAATTTTATAGCAAATATAATATAATTTTGTCTCAAGTCGACTTAGGCTGTTATCGCTTTTGAACACAGATGTATTCAGGAAAAATTGGAATTGATTTCAAAGTAATGGTAATTGTTTTTAATATCTAAGCTGAATAGTTTTACTTAATTAGTTTTATATATCACAAAAAGTGTACGTTTTCCAACCCTGGAATCACATTTTTGATTTTTCTGGTCCCTTATACCAATTTTGTTCTTTAGAAAATACATAAAATATGTTAAGTGAACAAAGAAAATAAGGAATTAAGGAAAAAATTAGTTTTAACTAGTTAATCTAACATGGAAAAAAAATCAAATTTTCCAGCTCTGGAGTTTTTATTTTTCTAATTGTCTATACCAAACTTTTTTTTTCAAAATATAAAACAACTATATTTAATTTATAAAGAAGAATAAAAAAATTAATTAGACCTGGCTAATTTTATATATTACAAAAAGTGTAAGTCTCCCAACCCTGAAATCATCCTTTTAGATTTTTCTTTTTTCTTACAGCAATATTTTTCTTTTAAGAATGTAAGATATGTTTAATTTATAGAGAAAGTGGTAAAATTAGTTTTAGGATGTTATTTTTATATAACAAAAAAAGTTAAATTTTTCCAACCCTGGAAACGTCTTTTTGATTTTTTTTATTTTTTTTCATGTTTTTAATACCAATTTTATTCGTACTGAAATATGAGATAAGTCTATTTAACAAAAAACGTAAGAATTAGTTTTAGCTATAGTTACTTTATATGGCAAAATAAAGTTTAAGTTTTCCAGCTCTGAAACTGTCTGCTCGATTTTCCTAATTTTCAACACCAATCTATTTGGGACCATTTCTGATGCACCAGTCAAAGACCGAAGTATCTAACTTTTCTGGGAGCTTCGGAAAACCGATTTCACGTACACCAGACGGACGGACGGACGGACGGACATCGCTTATTCGTCTTCCCTACCCATAAGGACTCAGAATTTATATACATATTTTATTTATAATCTTATCATAATTCTACTGTAAGGGAAATTGTTTAGCTTCATATCGAATAAAAATTATTTTCTGGGTATTGTATAAGTTTCTAAGCCTACTATGCTCATTTTTCTTTTGTGCTTTTCAAAAATATTATTATTTGTGAATTCTCAAATGGTTTTTGAAAGTCTGTACATAAGATAAGAGATTTGTGGCTGTGTGGTTGAAGTCTACTGACGATTTGTTACAGCAACAATGAAATGCATATAGACATCACTGAACCAGCAGCAAATAAATTTAAAATTATTCTTATTATTTATAGTAAATATTTAGGAAACAACTTTTTATCCACATTTTTCAGTCTTACAACCCAGCAGCATTTTTTTATCGCCTTTTTTTGTAGACTTGACTGCTGGCTGTCATTTTGATAGACAGCAGCTTGACCCAGAGTATGCTATAACAAAAAAGAAGAAGACTTTTAAATGACAGGGATACCAGAAAAGGATGAGAAGAAGTCAACAACAACCCATGTCTGAAAAAAACATAAGTGGTTTGTTCATCACTAACTGACTGCAGTTTAATTACACCACACACACACACACACACTCACATACACACACACACAGATTGCCTTAACCATGAATGTCAATCACACAATATTTGTTTTCTCTCCTTTGTGCTACTTAGGCATAATTGAGTGAGTTGAGCGAGCCGCAACTTTGCAGTAACAAAAGTAAGCTTGAAATCGAAAGAATGAAGTAAATATTTTGATTAAATTTTTTTTTTACTTTCAACAGATTTGAAATTTTTTTAAATCAATGGAAGGAGTGACAAAAGAGTGAAAGCTTAGAAATTGTGGCAATAAATTCTTGGTAATTGTAAAAGAATTCAATACAAATCCCAGAAGGAGTGATAATGGCCTGCCTGACAAAATGCTGTTCCAATAATAAAAAACAAAAAATCGACATATTATTAATAAAATTGTATACAAAGGGACACTAATGCACATCAGAAAAATGCGTGGTGTTGTTATTTAATGACAGGTAGATACCGGGCTTGAACCCAGGACCCTCGGTTTTGTAGTCAACGTGCCAACTACTTGAGCCAACGCTACCCTCAGCAGCAGATACTAATGTAACATCACACCGCCCTCCTTCATTGTGTAGCAGAATCATCGGCGAAGTAAAATAACTAATAAAATGGCTACTAAATACAGCTTAAAAAAATTTAACACCAAAGGCGCTGCAACACTGCATTATTAAAAACGTGCAAAAATCAGAGTTGTAAAAAAATGAAGGTTTCCTCTCTATCTTCCTTCACCACCTTTCTTCTTTATCACTATCCCTTTCCTAAAGAAGCTAACACCTAGTAATAGTAGTAGGCATTCATTAACTGAGTGTTACTTCTCTTAAAAAAAAATTGTATTATTAAAAAAAAGAAGAGAGGTGTCTTAAGACTCCCGGTTATAGCTATGCTGCTTAGCTATATAAAATAAACTTAATGTGTTAAATAAAAGTGCAATAAAACTATATTATAAGATGATATCAAATTTGCTGCAAATATTTCAAAACGTTTGCATTTATTTCCTATTATTTTCTTTTCCAGCGGTGTACGATTACATTAATGTATGTATCGCAGATATTTGAAAGAAAAAAAATCTCGTAGGTTTTTCTGACAAAATTTCATATTTTTTCCAACAGTGAAAATACGACTTAAGCCTTTTTTCCTTAATGCCATAAATCTACTTAGCAAAAACTTTTCCAGGATTTATTATATGTAGTACTCTTTTAGTGGCTTACAAAGTAATGAGTGGTACTTATTTATCTAATTATTTTATAAGTATTATAATGACTACTAACCCATAATGAATAAAATAATCTCTTATGTATATCATTATGTGATAGTGTTTATTTCAGTACTTTCCAGTTATTAATGAATCATATTTAGACAAAAATGTATAGATCATGAAAATGAGCCTTGGAAATAAAGAAGATTCGTACTTTAGTTTTCAATAAATCAACTTTGGTTTTAAATTTACCTAAATTATAGTTTTTGTTACAAAATTTAAGTATTTTCGCATATCCTGCTGGCGAACAAAACCAGACAAGTCCTTTTCACTGTTTTTTACAGGACAGGCAAATTACCTGAACTACCTAGAGCAGTCAGTTTTCCTTATTTTTTTTTTTAAGTAGCATTGAACTGTTTTTGAATGAAAATATTTCGCAGCTTCATGGATGTGTACTTAGAGAGTTCGAAAAAAAAAATAAAAAAAAAAATTATTTACCGAGGACATGTCTAGTTTTGTTGTAAAATAATGATTTTAACAATGTCAAAAAAAGGGACAAGTTTTATAATTTTGTTATAAAATATAACTTATTTTTATTAGAAAAAATCACTCGTTAACTTTTGAATACTCGCACTTTTAGGCAAAAAGTAATCTAAGAACTGTTGCATATTTATAGGCAAAAAATATTCCATTAAATTTTGAATACTTTTAGGCGAACAGTAATTCCTTAACTCTTGCATGTTTGTAAGCAAAATATATAGGGTACCCCATAACTTTTGAACTTCTCAAACAAAAATAATAGGTTTTTCCGTCAAATAACCCATTACATACACTTTTTGAATTCTAGTAAGCAAAGTTTTTTGCTGGGCAATGACGAAAAGAGGGAAGACTTCCTTCATAAAAATAAATGTTTTTTTAGAAAAATTAGGGACATGACTGGCAGTCAGAAGAGGAAAAGAAGTTTAAGAAAAATTATTTAAGGTTATTAAAATTTAATTAAAAAATGTGTGTGAAAATATTGCCTAGTTTTAAAGTACTTGCCTCCAATAACTTCACCATGTTTAAATAATGAGTTAAAAGGCCAAAGTATTAATTTAACTCATTACTTTGCCATCAAATTATTTTGTTTGCTGGGACTGAGCTTTTTGTAAGAAACAATAGCTATTAACGAGTCATGAATAATGTCTATATCCCATGTGATACCGGTCACGAAATCTTTCAACCATTATAATTTTTTTTAAGTCATTGACTTGTTTCTATTGTAAATAACCTAAAAATATTAATCATTCTCCAAGGGAAAATGTCAACATTAACATAATTTTTGCTTTATTAAACAAAAAAAAAATAAATAAATAATAAACTTTATGATTTAATTTTATGACTTTAACCTTCGCGCAAAAGTATTTGAACTCATTTCGTTGACACAACAGCCCCTCTTTAAACGAAAAATCCTTTTTTGTCAACCTTCTGTTTTGCATTCTTCCTGTTAGAGGTTATTAATGTCAACAATATTTAAAAGAAAATAAAGAAAAACAACAACAAAAATAATAATGTGACAAGCAGAAAAATACACAAACAAACAAATGCCAACAAAACGAAAAAAGAAACAAACAAACAAACAAAAAAAAAATAATTAATAAAAACTTTATTGAGTGACAGGTAAAATAAGTACAGAATCCTGCTGTTAGTTTAAGTAGAACGAACATTGAAAGAAAAATGAAAACTGGAATGTTAAAAAGAAAATAGTACTAAAAACGAGAAACTTAAGCATAAAGAAAACACTTGTGAGGATTAACTTGCTAGACCAAGTCATATTCCAGCACAACTATAGTCATATCGTTATTGCAAACAATCAACATCAGCAACATCATCATCCTCATCATCATTATGATAACCATGGCAGCTGAACTGAAGCCGTCACATAAATAAATACAACAGTCAACATTGCACCAGCGAGCCAAAAGCACTCATGGCAAATAATTTAACACCTCACAATTTAAACAGCAGCAATAACGACACTAAATAACCTTCATCACAGTCATGCTCCACGTTGGACAGCTGGAGAGCACAAAGAATAAACACAAAAGCGAGGAATAAGAAAACTCTTAGCAGCAAATAATGAATCTGCACGAAACACGCCATAGAAAAACGCAGCTCACCTAGAAAGACAAATAGACAAAAAGTCAAAATTGACAGCCAGGCAGCCCACCCGCAAACAAGCCCGCCAGTAACTGCAGCAATGACCATTCATTTAATGCCCTCCTCCTCCTCCTCCTCCTCCTCCTTCAGGAGACTAGAGAGATTATGAGCGCACCATGAAGAATATTAAGCTGGTGTTGTACATCCTGTACATCCTTTTTCTTTTTTCATTTCAACTTTTCCATTTAATTTTTTAGTTTATTTTTTATTTTTTGCTGTTCCAGTTAACAGTTTTGTTTGCAACCACCTTTAAAATCTCTGACATTTACGTGTTGCAGCAAAACAATGTGGCTCAAGTTCATCACAAAAATTTTGTCATTAATTCGTTATGTTGAAGACAAAGAATTTGAAAAAGAAAAATATTATTAACGACAATGCACAGTGGGAAATTTTGCAAAATATATGGTAATAAATCTAGAACTTCTAAACTACTGAAGGCGAAAAAAAAAATTTTTTTTGTCTAAAGTCAAATATTCTCTAAATTATGAGAGATACAGAAACACATCTAATGACATTATTTCTTAAGTATAATGAGCTAAGCTCAAAATAATTTTTCTAAAAGTTAGAACCCTCAGAAGTTTTTTCGAGCCCCATGTGGTCAACTTAGGCCCACTGTAACTCCTGTGCAGCTTAAGCCAGAAGGCTGTGAAACCAGGTGTTATAAACTACTTAAGTCCCCCTCTACGGATGTGCGAGGATCAGTAGTTTAGAAGTTCCAGATTTATAACCATTTATTTTGCAAAAGTGCCCACTGTGCAATGGGCAAAAAAAACTACGCTGAACATAAAATTCCAGTTTAAATTAAAATATTAAAAATATATAAAATATATAAAATAAAAGAGAAAATTGCTGCTCATTAAAATAAAATAAAAATATGCAGCATTAAAATAATTCTTTATTTTATAAAAAAAGAAAGTATAGCGATTGTTACATAAACTCAACTGGCTAAAAGCTTAAGAATGACCATGATTACACTTATATAATAATGAGAAGGATGATGACGTTGATAATGACAACCGAGTTACATAACTATTTAAGGAGAACAAAAAGTTTAAGCTTTTATAAAGAAAAGACAAAAAGCGATGATAATGATGACAAAAGTTAAAATTATGAATATAAGAAGGTGTTGGAAAACGAGTGCAACACAAAGCATAATAAGTTCTCTTTGGCTTTAGCAAAGAAGAAATACAAAAAAAAATTAATAAGTAAATAAAAAAAATGCAACTATGAAGTATCATTTTGATGAGGCAAACAGTGAACTATTTAACGAGTATAATAGTTAAATACTAAAAGATAATGAAGAGCTTAATTTAAAAAATATTTATAATAAAGTTCTTAAAGCAGCTAAACAGCTTTGATTCTTTTTAACACTAATATTTAATGTAAATATCCAAGGACCAAATACATTTTTCAGGCCTAAACATTCAATGTCATGGTTTTTTGGAATGACAGGGTACGTTCGTAAATGCTGCAAATTTATGCATCAATGCGGCAGTTCTGCCAGGTTTTACTGCGTATGCGTGATTATCTCCTGCACATGCTTTGCAACTGCTCAACATCTGTGCTCAGTTGACATTTTTGAACAAACTGCAAAAAATTTTTAAATTGGCGGGTAATTTTATTTAAGAAAATAGTGATAATTTTCTTTTAAATTATAGTAAGCAAAAAATTTAAAAGAAAATCAAAGCGACAATTTCTTATGAGAACAGCACTGGCCTTAAAAAAAATACAACTAAAATAAAAAAACTCCTTTGAAATAATAAAAAACTACCAAGATATGTGTTTCAAAGTTATTTTCGAGTTTATCAATCTCTTTTTTTGGTAAGATTCGAAACATGTAATTTAAACATCAAAATTCATAGATATATTCAACTTATTGTTCCACTGCAACTTCTTGCATCTGAAAATAATTTACTGCGCCATTTGCACAGATTTGCGGCAGGTATGCCGATTAAATGAATTAAAAAACGTTTGACTCTAAACAGTGCTGCCAAGTTATGCATTTTTGAACGTTAGATGTTCGTGATGCTGCAGACGTGCACTATAAATGCTTTTACGAACGTACCCACAATTATTATATTTTAGTACCTAGATTACGTAACTTTTATAACGATAATCGTACAATTTTAACAGGTTTAATGAAAACTTATCGATGTTGCTATTCAGTAATATATTTTAACGATATGCGCTGTCAATTGAAGTAAAAATAAATTCAGGCAAAAGCCTCAATTTTAAACAAATCACAAAAAATCGAAAAAATTTGCCAAAAGAAAAAAAAACGCCAAAAACTAAAAAATCGTCAGTAATTAAAAAATCGCCAAAAACTGAAAAAAATCGCCAGAAGGAAAAAAGCACCGGCGACGTGCTTTGGCGTGGGTTTTTTTCTTTTGGTGATTTGTTTAAAATTTAGGCTTTTGAAGTTTTAGCGCTTTTTATTCGTTTTGGCGATTTTTTTCGGGTTTTGACAATATTTTTTTGTTTCCTTACAATACATATATTTAATTCTAGCGATTTTTTTAACTTTTGGTAATTTTTTCATTTGCGATTTATTTCATTTTTGGTGAAATTAAAAATAATTTAAGTGATTTTTTCACTTTGGCAATTTTTCGGTTTTGGCGATTTTTTCATTTTGGGATTTCTTAGTTTTAGTGTTTTTGAAAACTTCAAGAGTTTGCCTCTTAAGGTTCCTTTTTACATCTTTTTTTCTTATGTCATTGTTGTTTACAATACAAGTTGACATCGTGGAACAGACCGTCAATAAATACCTGGCCTAGAAGTATTCAATAGTTTTTTGCAAAAAATAAATTATGGCAATTTTCCTGACTTTTGTCTTTGGGGGAGACTATAGGAGGAGTGATGCGAATATATAGCCTATCCTACTCAAATGGCACCCTCTATTCTCACAGAACTTGGTACTCCCTGTTGCGCTAACGAGACTCTGTCGACCGAGAATAGGCGGTATAACCTAAGCAACTGCTGAGTGGAAATACTGCTCCCATACGCCTGTTTGGAGGATATAATTGGCATGCCCAATATCAGACTCGGATGCGGCAACCCAATCAGCCACCCATCTTAAAACAACCCGATTTATGAAACCATAATGGACCTATGTTCCACTTTAGAACGACGGGAATAAATATATTAGTCAGAAATTTATGGTTTTCCTAATATTCCGAAAATTTTCAAGAATTGTTTTTTGATGTGTAAACATCTATACGCTAGTAAGATGTGCGATGCGTTATCAAATCGGTGTGAGCTACGTACGAGTATGATTGTATTAGTGTAATCATACGGACAACAAGAAGTACAGAGAAACTTAACAGCTGCATAGAAATACATTGAACCGAATTTTAAAGCATACCTTCAGGAGCAATGTTAATTTTAATAGAAATTGCTTGTGAAGTGTAATAGTGTTGCCAGCGGGGATAATTTTGTTAAAAAGTTGAAAAATGTAAAATAAATAAAATAAATATAAATTTTTAAATAAAAGAGCATTTAAAGGTCAAATATTTGTTTAAAAGAATTATAAAGAATTTATAATATTATATCATAAGATATCTTCATTACGTACTGTTGCCTTACACTGAAGCTGCTGCACAACAATTGGGTAATAATCTTCATCTCATGCCAATTATTATGGGTGAAGATTTTAATACAAATTTTGCAAATGCACAGTCGCAAGCTTAATCAAAATTTTTATTTGACGTTTTCCACTTGCATATGAGCAATTCTCCACAAACCCCCACACAACTAATAATTCCACTACTATAGATGCAGTTTTTCATAGATTTCTAAATACAGTAGAGTCAAAACTTTATATAGCTTATTTTAGTTAGCATAAGCTACCCTGCAGAAAATTTGGTGACAATTGATCCAAATGTACTCGTCCTATAACTGGAGATAATGTGGGTGTTATCAAAAGTACGTAGTAGTGTATGGTGAAAAAAGTCACATCGTTTAAATGGTGGCATATTGACCATTTTCGTGGTGTATCGTCTTGATCTTGAGCCAATTTAATTCGGACTCGGTCTAGTATTGTAGTAAACTGCACTGAACATGTTCGATGTGGTCGAACACATGACCTATCAAATAGTGTAAATATAATGTTAATTGCTCCCTTCAATGTGACTCTGGGATCAGTCCCGTAACTATACTTAGATATTAACCTAAGCTTTAATGGTATTTGAAATATGAGTGGCCTGTGGTCGAGTGGGTAGTGTGCCAGCCTGTCATGCACGAGGTTGTCGGTTCGAATCTCAAAAAATTTTCAGATTAAAAATAAAATTAAAAAAAAATGTCATTGCATTTGTAACAATAAAAAATATATAAGCGTTAATTGTTTCAGTTAAATATCGAAATTTAATTTATAAATAATTTATATTATTATACATCGAATAGGTCCCTATGGGATAGTTCAGTGACAAGTCGCAAGGTGCATACAAAGTATCAATTAACCCCATCCTAGGCCATCTCCATGTAAAAGTGACTGGTCCGCTTCATAGGAAGTGTTAGAACTCGGACTGGTCCCTATCACTTGGGGACCGGTCACGTGACTAGTCTTGTGTCAGTTCCATTTCCTGCGGGGTAATATTAAAAAAAAATTCATTAGTAGATGTTTACATATCTCCCCTGTGATCGGACTCACATTGCTTTTTTATATTTATTTATAATTTTTTTAATGTTATGAAATGTTAATTTAATATCGGTTAATAATATCATTAATTGTCGGTAAAGAATTCAATTCCATACACAAATAATAAATGAGTCAAAGCATATATTCCCTCCACCAGCTAGCCTAATTGAAATAATTTTGTTTCAATTAAGAAAATTACATTAACAAATTAAAACATTTTGATTTCTAATAAAAAAAACTAAGTCAAAAAGTATTCCTTGAATTAAGAATGCATTAAAACTCAAATATATAAATAATAACTATATTACAAATATTACTTTTATTAATCAAAATTGAGTCTATGTCAAGCCCATATATACATATATATTAATATTTAAATCAGTGTGCCCTTGCCTTATTCTTTAATGATTTATTAAACATATTATTAACCACGCCATTGTGGGGTGGTAAGAAAAATTGCTGTAATTATAACAAAAAATGGTAAAAGAAATACAAAAGCGTATACAAATCAAATACAATTAAATTAAACATGAAAGTGGTATAATTTGAAAATAACAATTTGGTAAATCAAATCAAAGGGTTAGAGGGTTAAGCTTGACATGACATTAAGGTGTTCATACGAATACTAATGTTTCCCTTAAAAACAAACAATTTTAAGTGTTCATTTTATTTAATTTATTTATGTACAAAAAGATATTATTCAAGGCATTTTCAGCAACTTTAACCAAATAACTTCGTATAAAATGATTACCCTTATAAAACTAAACAAATCAAAAAATGTCTAAACAATTTAACATGATTAACTCATTCAATAAATTCTTGTGTACTGTATATTGTGTACTAGGGCTGTTAAAAGTTGGTATATAAATTATTGAAATACACTAACGGTCAAATGATTAGAGCCACTTATATTTCTGTTTTTCATTGGCACTTAGAGCATTTCCTCAGACTAAACCAAATAACAGCAATAACATGAAAATTAAATGTAACATTAATTTTAAGTCCCTTTTCTAAAAAAAAGGAAGAAAAAATTTTAATTTTTCAAATTCGGTAGTAAAGGCAAACTTGCATGCGAGTAGTGTTCAAAAAATAGAGAGAATTTTCCTTTTTTTTCGAAAACAAGAATTAATTATTCGTTTTCATTGATGTTGTGAACTTATGAGGATTTTAAGCGATCCTTAAAATCCTCCAAACACTTTTCAAATTCGATCTTTAGGACAGATTTTAGTTCCGTCAGCGATGGGCACTCAATATCATTTATGCTTTTTAAACCACGGCTCTTTAGGGTTCACATTTTTTTTTGGAAATAGGAGCCACGTTTGGTGAACATACAACATTTATTCGCCGGTGTTTTATTAAAAATTCAAACATTTTGGAACAAATTTTCCTGCCACGCGTTTCATACCCAGAACATTCGAAAAATATTATGGCAAGAGCCAATCGATATTCCAATATTATCAGTGTCTTCCCCGAATGTGATTCGGTAATCGGTAATAACCATTTCTTTCATTTTTACCACATTTTGGTAGGTTGCTGATGTGCTGATGATGCGTCTGAGATGTACACCCTCTTTAAAGTCTTCACGACCATCTTGGAAACGCCCGTAAACTCTTGTTTTACCCATACCAAACTCTCCATTGGCTTTTGTTAATATTTCACACATCTTGGTACAATTTATTTAATTTTTTAAGACGATGTTGAAGACAATAACATAGATTTCCACACTATAGTGTTCTGCCTTCTATAATTAAGGAAAATACAACCACACAGAGCAACAGGCCACTGCAGAAGCCAGACACAAATAATAACAGCAACAATAATGCTTCCATACGTACAGTCTACACGTACAGTCAACGTACATACACACAAACTAACGGAACGATTTGTGAGACGCAGTAAAGCCAAGAACGATCGAAAGATGAACGGCTTTTACACACGCAAATTTTATTTTGCAAATTCTTGAGAATGAAAGCTCTTTTTCATTCTCTCTACAAACTCAAGACTACTCAAAGCAAACTTTAGTTTGAATGTCGAAGCAATTCTACTGCATACATTCTGACTAGAGTTGTGCTTAAGAGCGCTTTTTGAACTAGTTCATTCTGTTGGACACAAGTCTGGTCATAAACGTCAATGTAAATTAAATGGGTTTAAAACAATTACTTTTGTTTCGAACCAGAACGAAAGGTGTTCAATAAGAGCTTTTCGACATAACTCTAAATGTGAACATTGGGATGTTGCTAACATTCTTCTGCAAGCCTTATGTTAAGTATTAAAAGTGAAATGCAGCAGCAAAGCATGTGTAAGTGTAAATAATTGAAAAGTTAACATCGTGGTACTCCAGCAGTGAATAATTTAACATTATGTGTGTTTCATTTAATTGCCAAACATTTTACCAACAAATATAATATTTTTAAAAAGCATAAACGTAACAATACTATCAAATAAACTTAATATTTATGATTATTGTGTTTATGTTATAAAATAATAAATTTTGAGTCAAAATTTAAAAAAAAAACTTGTAAATTTTTCGTCTTTTTATGGAAACGGAATTGATAAGAATAATCTCTAGTTTTAATTAATTTTAATGTCTCTTAATTAAGTGTTAACAAACTTAATAAAAATTTTAAATTATTATAACTAAAAATTGGTAAAAAAAATAGAAGTATTATTGAATTGAAAATATTGTTAACACAAGCTTTATTTTGTATACTGATATTTCTGCAACGTTCATTTAATAATCATATTGGAATATTATAAACGGAATAAGTATTTAATAAAACATCAAAAATATATCGTCCCTACCACGTCAAACTATCCAATATGCAAAATTCGATTTTTAGATTCGTTACCTTGGTACCATAATTTCTAGGATATGACTCATTTCAAAATGCTGAAATTTTCATAGACGATAGATAACTCAATAAGAAATATTTTAATCTTGACATTTTTAGCAATTGACGACTCTTTGAGTTCTTCTGAAAAGTACAAATTTACATATTGGATAGTTTGACGTGGTAGGGACGATATCAACGAAAACAATAAACTTTGTATTAACATTACCCCTTATTGCAAATGGGGTGGACGACATCACATTAAGGGGACAGTAAAAATTCTCACTTTTCTGCTCTTTATTGTCGCCTTGATGTGACGTGGACGACGCCATTCATAATAAGGATTATTTTCAATTCGAATTATTTAAATTTTTTTATATATTTTTAATAATAATAATAATAATACGCCCATCAGAGGGCGTAGTAAAAAAACAGACATTTAAGCGGTTTTAATTGTTTGATCAGAAGTGTATATGTGTCCTGCTCAAAAAACGGGTGTGTGTCAAAATCGATAAAATGAGAAAAACATTAAAATATTTTTTTTAATGCGTTTTTCTCAAAACTTAATTTTCACACACTAACTAGGTCTCTTTTCTCGGAAAAGGCCACATATGTTAAAAAACTATTGGTTAGTGAATTTCAAATTAAAATGCATTCAAAAAACACCAAAAAAGGAAGAATGCAGTGGAGGAAATGAGTTTCAGAAAGAATCAAAGATCGCAAGTCTTTTAATTCAATCAATATATTATTATTAGGTGGAATAATAGTCTTGCAAAGCCAAGTTACATGTTTACTAATATATTAAAATAAATATACTTTTAATAACAGCCATCAGTGTTTAGAGTTTTCAAAGAAAAAAAATTACCTTTTTGTCAAATAAATAAACACAAATTTGCGTGACATACCAAAAAAAAAAAAAAAATAAAGGAGCAAAACTTGGAGCCGTTTTTTTTTAAATAAAAACCGAGGCAAAAAAGCTTTCATTTAAGCAAACACCAAAAAACACACACAATTATATTGTTCGTCATAAAAAAACTCATAATTTTTTCTATTAATAAAAAAAAAGGACATTCATCGTAAGCCAAAAGCAAAAATATATGAAAATGGAAATTTAACACAACAAACAACAGGAACAGAACCACAACAACAGCAATAATAAGGAAAAGGAAAAAAATAAATAATTTAATTCAAAAGTTGCGAGTGACACGTCAATTTTTTTCTTTTTTCAACAAATCAGCCTTTTTTGTGGCGCTTCAGTGTTTCGGTGACCGAATCACAAAAACAGATTTTTGCTCATTTTTTTTCTATATTCTCACTTTTTTGTTATTATAATAAAAGACAAAAACAATATTATTAAAGTTAAACGCCCTCTTAAAAAAATAAATAAATATTATAAAAGAAAAAATTTTCAGGCGCTTTATTTATGAAAATTTTTTAGTGTCTTTTTTATTATGAAAGAAATGACGCTCGTTGTAACATAATTTGGCCAAAGGCAACAGCAACAGCAACAGCGACAGCGACTGTGGCTGCTACGTTAATAATGTTTATGCCATCATTTCATTAAATTCAATGTCCAACTTATGGCTATTGTTCCTTGCTGTTAATGGAATGAAAAGTGACAGCAGGCAGGCAGGCACCACCAGCACCAGCCCCTGCCCCCAGCCCCACTTTAATAAGCACCAACTAACACTTCATTAGCCATGCAAATGTTATACGGAATGCAAACAACGCCGGGTTACCAACCGACACAACTTTTCTTTTCAACAGTTTTTTCTTTGTATTGTTTTTCTAATTCTCGCCCAAGTTTTTTTATTTTTATTTTGAAAACTTTAGTAGCTTGAGTTTTGTGTTTGTTTACTGTTCCATTTTTTTTTTTTAGGAAGTCTCTTGCTAAATAACTTAATAAAATATAAGTATAAAAGCAGAAAGAGGGGAAAACTTTTTTCCAGCACAAACGTGAAAATATTTATGTATTTTATAAGACTTTAAAACTGACACTTGCCATCAGCCAGTAAATAAATTCTTTCAAATTATTGGCAACATATTGATACCAAATTGAATTGCAAATGATTTTAAAAGCAAAGTTTAGCCCACAGAATGCATAAGGAATGTGATTTTTTATGAAAAACAAGGAATTTAAATTGACAGGCTGGTTTTTTGTTTGTTTTGTGGTATGATGCCACAGCTAAGACCGTATGTCATAATTTCCATCCATGGTTATAATATGAATAAAATTTTCTTGCAAGTTTTTACAAGTAATGCTATAAACACAATTGGGACGAACGACGAATATTTCGGTGCGAACTTTCGTCATAAAAAAAATAAAACACATTTGTGCATATGAAAATGAACACAACACACCCGTAGAACGAAATTCGTCGTGTGTGACGAACTCTGAGATAGACTTAATTCTATTTTGTACGCCGACGAACGAAGAAAAAACAATTTTCTCTCCCTTTGCATACACAATAACCAAATTTATAAATTATGAGAGTAAATTCGTCGTTATTGTGCTTCATACGACGAATTTACTCAGCGAATTCTTATCGACGAATTCGTCAACGTGAATGAAATTCGTCGTTCGTCCCAATTGTGTTCCTAGAATAATGCTAGGTACACAACCGGGACAAACGATGAATTTTTCGGTGCGAAGTTTCTTCATAAAAATTAAAACACATTTGTGCCTATGAAAATGAACACAAGACCGCCGTACAACGAAATTCGTCGTGCGTGACGAACTGTGAGATAGATTTATTTCTATTTTGTATGCCGACGAATGATGAAAAAACAATTTTCTCTTACTTTCTCTCTCTCTGTTTTTGTACACACAACAACCAACTTCATCAAATTAAGACAGGAATTCGCTGGGTAGATTCATCGTTGTTGTGCTTCACACGACGAATTTACGCAGCGAACTCTTATCGACAAATTCGTCGACGTGGACGAAATTCGTCGTTCGTCCCAGTTGTGTTCCTAGCACGGATGGCAAAGTTGGTACAATTGTACCTTTTTTGATACTATTCAAACTCGGAAAGTACAATAGTACACCAATGACTTATTTGGTACATTTTAGGAATCTCTCAGTTTCACTCTGCATTTCTTTTAAAAAGATTTGCATATGTCAATTTTCACTTTTGAACAATAAAAATCATATTCTTCTCACTTGAAAATAGTCTTGTGAAAGCAAAACGCGACAAAAAATCACAAAATGCGAACTCATCCATTTCCAAATAATTCTTCTTTTAAATTTTAACTTAAACAGGTGTAACCATATGCTTGAACATTCCAACTTACAAGCAAATTTGTGAAAACGATTTGGTAGCCAGAAGAGAGTCGATTATTTCAATAAAAATAGATAAAAATATGTAATTTGAACTAAAAAAAGTTTTTAGTACAATTAGGGTGAAAAAAGCACCATTTTTGAAAGTTGTTGGTACAATTTGAAAATTCTCAATGCCATCCCTGGTTCCTAGCATAAAGCGTTCATTTACTTTTTCATACTTAGGAGAGAAATTTTGTAAATTTCTGCCTTACACTCTCGTTGCTAGTTTCTGCTGGGAAAGTAAATGAACAGGCCTATTGTTACTAACGGCAAATTGTTTTATTTTAAATGCTCTAAAGTGTGTTTATGATTTTTATGCCAGTCAAGGAATAAAGTCTCAATCAGTCTGAAAATGATTCTTTACTGCCCCCTTAATAAAAAGTATAAACAAAAAATCTGTCAATGCCTTAAGAAGAACAGCTGTCACACACATGATCAGCTGTCAAAGCATCCCAGCAAAAAAATGAACACTTAGATTGCATTGAAAAAATTTACAAATAACACTATGTGACAAATGAAGTTTTTTCGAAAAATATACGTTTCGATAGTAACACCGAAGAGTAATAAAACCCAAAGATGATAAACTCAGGGATTAATTAAAAAAAGTTCAAGTACCGTAAAAACTGAAAGCAATTTTTTAAAGTGCAAAAAATTTTGCTTCACTAGGCAAAAGATAAATGTCGAATAATGGTAGCGTTGCTTTGGTAATTAAGCTTTAAAATTAAACATTGTACTCGTACACGAAGGGTTCTATACGGGCACTACATATTGCCCATTTACTTCAATAGTGTCACAACTCAAAAAATTTTAGATTTTGGCGCTGTTTCTGTTTTGTCGATTGCTTTAGGTTTTGTTTGACTTTTAGTTTTAGCATTTTTTTTTTAATTTCAGTACATGTTTTTAGTTAGCGATTTTTTTTTTGTTTTGGCGTTTTTTTTTTTTGGTTTTGGGATTTGTTTAGTGCTGACGCTTTTTGAGTTCTAACGTTTTTTTGCGATTTTTTTGGAATTTTTTTTTACTTTTGGTGATTTTTTTGCATTTTAGGAATTTTTTTATTTTTGGTGATATTTTTCATTTAAGCGCTTTTCTTCATCTTGGCGATTTTTCGTTTCGTCAATTTTTTTATACTTATCCCTCGATTTACACGATAGATACGTTGCTGAGAAAGTCGTGTAAATCGATATTTTAAATTTTTGTATGAAAAATCGTGTAAATCGAAAATAAAGGCAGAATCGCGTAAAAAATTGATTATATTAATAAACTATATATGTGACAGCGCATAGGAAAAGGAACCTAAGGGCAAAAAAAAATAAATTTTCACTTTTTTTTTTTTTTTTTTGATGTGGACAACATCTGAGCATCGAATGAGACCAATCACATGCCCCAAAAGTGTTCCCTCCCAGAAATATGCGCGTTTTATGAAATTAAAGTCGACGATTCTAAGGTTATGTGAAAAAATTTTCGTACTAACAGAGTGATATTCACGATTTAAAAGAATTATAAATGAGTATTTATTATAATTCACAATTAATAATTTCAGTAAATAAGCCTGGATTCGAAAAAACGCGAGCAAAATTGATATCAAACTCATGGAAACAGCGCGCTAGGTAGAAAACAGTAAAAACCAACTACACATAACAAGAGGTAGGGACTACCTACGCGCGTTTTCAAGGTTGACCAACACGTTGCTGACGTCATGAGATGTGTCGCTTTCAAATGAGACCAATGCCAACACGCTCAGTGATGGTACACCAAAGATACACGTATTTAAATCTTTAAAATGGCTCTACTGAACAAAAACGGTTTTTACCCTTAGGTCCCTTTCTATTTTGCGCGTCACATATGTATTTCAACTTAGTTTTTAAATTATTAGAAGCGTTTACTCAAAACACATAAAAATAAACCTTTATTCATTAAACAAAATAAATGCTATTCATAAAAACAGAAACAAAATTAATGTTATTCATAAAATATTCAAAAACATTCAATAAAACACATAAAAAATTGTGTTAATCGAGCTATTTAATAAATCTCTCAATTTGCAAGAAAACCAAAATAATCGTGTAAAGTGAAATCGTGTAAAAAAAGTAACGTGTAAATCGAGGGATAAGTGTATATATAAATTTTTTTTAGTTCTAACGTCTTTGAAAATTTCCGGAGTTTGTCGCTTACGGTTTCCAAGACACTGCAAGTTAGCGAAATTACATTGACTGAGAGAAAACCCTTTAATTTTGATATTTTAAATTTCAATATTAACTGGTGTAGTCTGCATAAAAATACACTAACTTTAAAAATGTCAAGTGTCTACATATAATTGTCTATATATTACATTTAGATTTCAAATATTTTCGTTGGTCGCTTTAGAATACCCTTCAATTTTTAACTGTCATATACTTAGTGTTCTCGAGAAAGCAGCCTATGATAGACAGACAGACTGACACACAAATGAACGGACGGACGAACAGCGAAAACAATAGGGCTCCTCCTCTCACCTTTGGTGTGAGGAAGCTTAAAAAATTCGCGTTTCCCCTCCCTATATACCCAAGAATTTGGTGGAACTGGTTGTTTGTTGTAAGACTTGTCCACATGAAATTTAGTGTGTCTAACTATTACAGTCCTGAAGACAGAGGAATTACTTTGTATGGGGGGTAACCGTCTCCCCGCTCCTATACCACCAAGATTTTGTGTGAACATGCAGTTTATTCTAAGAGCTGCTCATATTAAATTTGGTAACCTTCACTATTGTAGTTGTGGAGATATGAATTTATATGCGAAAAAACAGCCTTTGGCACAGTGGGCCACTTTGTTTCTGTTAAATAAAACTCGTCCAAAAAAATTTTATAAAAAAACGCAAAATGTAGAAAAATCATTTTCTCATTCCCCTTATTGGGGACGTCCAAAAAAATTTAAGAAAAGCTTAAAAAATCTCCTCATGTTTACAAAAAAAAAAAAACGTTAAATAAAGGAAAATCATTTTCTTTTTCCGCTTATTGCGAAAAAAAAATGGCGAACAGTTTGTTCACGTAAGATTTTGATATTTTTTTTCTACAAGATACCAGATTCTCACGTGAAGAAACTGTTCACATTTTATTCTCGATAAAAGCTATTATTATGTTTAAGTACCTTATAATTAATAGGGAGTTTTTCTATTAACATGCGGAGCTTTTAAACTTTCCTTTAGCATTTTTTTAATTGAAACCAGCTGACGAGTTTGTTAAGCTAAAACGAAATAAATATAGATGTTGCTTGAGCGATAAATATTCTTCACTATTAAATAAGGCCCAAGAAAATAACGCCCAAATAAGAGTTGAAATAATGCCCTATAAAAAAACCCAAAAAATTAAATAAGCCCCCCAAAGAAAAATGTATGAAAAAATATCCAATATAAATGAAATAAAGCTGAAATAAAAAAAGGCCAATGAAACCAAACTCAAGATGAAATAGTGCAAAAAAAAAAATAAATAAATACGAAATAAAGCCCAACCCCACTCAAGATTAAATAAAGCCCAAAATAAAGGAAATAAAGTCCAATCCCAAATTTTATTGGGCATTATTTCATTTTCTCATTTGGCCCTTGTTTCTTTGGGCCTTATGCCGCAGCGCCAAAAAATATTTATCCAATAAGTAAGATATTTTTCGAAGACAACAATATTCCATCTCATTGTGTATTTATTTGTATCTATATCATTGTATGTCGCAGTCATAAGTTCATTGAACCAGGGCACTATGGGAAATTTTACTGCTTTTTTCGACAAACCTAAAAAAATTAATATTGAAAATTTTAAATTATTTTTGCTTTAATATCTCTAAAATATAAAAAAAATTAAACGTCTCTCGTTAAATTTTTTTTTTGTCACGTTGCTTTACCATTTGGTTATAGTATGTTTTCCATGTGATTATTAAGTGAGTTAACAAGTGAGCGTGAGTGGAAAAGTATTTTTTTTTTTTTGCTTTAATATAAAAAAATTAAAAAAAAAAACAACTCTTTGTTATACATTTCGCTAATTATGATTTAAGGTCACTTTATCAAGTGTTTTGTGCGAGATTTCAAATAACGATTAATGTCCGTAATTTCTACACACAAGGTTTTTACCCAAGAGTTTGCCTTATAAAATTCAACTTACACGATAGATATCTAGGCACCAAAGTGTGGTAAAGGTATTCATAATAAAAATTTATAGTTTGAAAATTAAAAAACTTTAAATAATGTTGGAAGTGAATTAATATAAGTCAAAAGTTGTTACAATTGGCTGAAAAAAATATTTTCTCTTCCTGAGAGAACGTCAGTGTGAGTGTTAAAAAAATATTTCTTCGTGAGATTAAGTCATAAAAACTTTAAGAAACGTTAAGAGGGAGGCTTGCGTAGTTTGACTACAAAAAATCACATCAATCGGTCCAGCCTGTAACTAATTATGGCCCAAAAATTTTTAAAATTTCCCATAGTGCAGCAATGGAAAGATGTTGAAAAGCTTTATTTCAAAATAATATCTTCATACATTTGATGAAAATGAAGATATAATGAGAACATTAGTCATGCTTTTTATTAAAACTCTACTAATATTCTAACAGTGATGTGGTGTCAAGGAAAATGAGACGAAAAAGAAAGAAACCAAACAAGTTCAAGTTTCAGAAGCGTTAAAGTAAAAAGGCTGTTTCATGTTTTTTTTTTTTTTTTTGGTTTTCAAATGATAAATGATTTTATTTCTGCTGACACACTCAAACTTAAACACGAGCCGCAAAATTCCATTGAAGAAAAAAATAATAAGTCTGCTTTAAGTTATCTCGTTAATACATTTTAAGCAATTAGTTTGCGGAATAACTTAATATTTATTTTACTTAAAAATTTTTAAATATCTTAAGGAAAAATCAAAAACACATTTATATTTATTTGTAAAGCAGTGATGAAATTATAATATATTTATAAAACAATTTGCTAAGTGAATTTAAGATGAGATCTTTTTAAAATAAACAAGAGTTTGTATTAATGAATTGTTTATACATAATTGAAATGAAAGAACTCGGTAAAAAATTTCATATGCAACATTCTACATGTCATGTAATTGTGTCTTTTAAAATATTTAAATGACACTATTGCTAACAACTAGCCCTTTACTAATTAACTAAGAGCTAAATCGAGCCACAACGGCCAAAAAAGCTTAAAAAAACTTTTTAATTTTGTTTTTTTTAGAAACATCGATTATCTACGATCATTAAAAATTAAGTTCGAATGCAATAACTGCTAAAGAACGTTAAGCGACACAATTACCTTCTTTGGCGGTTATTGCACGAAATTCCAGTTTAGATGATGAAAGTTTTCTTGCAGAGATTTTATTATTTTTTTAACTATCGCAAAGAAAGCCAAAGAAGGATATATACCTTGTGGATGAAATCTTTTTCCTTTTTGAATACAATAAAAAAACCAACTGAAGCTAAGCACACTTATTTCAAACAAACTAAGAGTATTTTTTAACAACTTTAAACGAACCAAATTAAAATGATGATAAGGAGTGGGATTAATTGTTACGGTTCCCCATTGTCGATAGTTAATCTTCATCTAAACTACTTGTTTGTTAGTTGCCACAATTTAACTTGTTTTTATGTTATCGTCGTATCACACAAATACCAAGTGCTCTTGGTATAATAAAAATAAATTAAGACAACATGATGAAAATGTGAAAAAACTTAAAGTTGTTAAACAAAAATGTACTTCTTACAAATGTGTTGAAATAAAACAGGGAATGAAAATATTTCTAAATCTGCAATAAAACGAGAATATACTCGTAAAAAATAAACACAAAATAAAAACAACATTTGAATTTTTAAATCTCTTTAACTCCAAATAATTTGCTTAAAACAAGCATAATTTTCTAAAAGTACTTTCCGTAAAAGTCCTTTTTTTAAAAGAAATTTTCTGGGGGGTTGTTATGTATTTCGAATCGAACTGAAATGTATTCGAATTGCAGTGTTAATAACATACAAATTCGAAGAGTTTTCGTTTCGAATAGAATTACATAATAACCCCCCTGGTTTGAAAAAGTCCTTTTTGATCAAGTAGACTTAAAAATAGTAAGGATTTTTGAAAAAGTACGAGTATATTTTTTAAAGGCATGTTTCTCAAAAAGTATCTTCTCATAATGAACTTCTTACAAATAGTGCGATTTTAAAAGAGTTAGTTTTTACAAGGGTGCCTTTGGAAAAATTCTAAGAAAATGTGTTTTTAAAATATTATATTTTTTTTTAGAAAAGTATATTTAAAAAAAAAACTGTGTTTGTAAAAATACTTTTCAGAGACGAAAGTTTCTCATACGGACGCTTTTGAAGAGTACCTTTTTAAAAATCATATTCTTGAAAAATGTATCTTTTGACAAAGTACCTTTTTGAAAAAAGTGACTTTTTGAATAAAGTACCTTAATGAAAATGTACCTTTTTGCAAAAAGTTCTTTTTGTAAGAAGTAGATATATTTTTTAAAGAATATACTTTTAAAGTACTTTTTGACAAAATTACCTATTTGAAAAAGTTCCGTATTAATAAAGTACCGTTTAGAATAAATTACCTTTTTGAAAAAAGTACCTTTTTGAATAAATTACCTTTTTGAATAAATTACCTTTTTCAAAAAAGTGCCTTTTTGAAAAAAGTACCTTTTAGAAAGAAGTACCTTTTCAAAAAAGTACTTTATTGAAAAAAGTACCTTTGTGAACAAGTTATCTTTTTGGTAAAAAGTGCCTTTTTTAAAGAATATTTTTTTAAAGTGAATTTTTACAAAAATACTTTTTCGAAAAATCGTTTTTATCTTTTTAGAGAATATATTTTTAAAGTACCTTTTTGCAAAAGTACATTTTTAAAAAAATATCGTGTGGAAAAAAGTACCTTTTTGAAAAAAGTGCCTCTTAGAAAAAAGTAGCTTTTTTGAATAAAGTACGTTTTTAAATAAAGAACCTTAATGTAAGCTGTTGTTGCAAAAAGTATCTTGATTATAAAATAGTTTTTTAAAAAAGAAAAAGAATATATCAAGGCCAAACCCCCTTTTTTGCAAAATGTTAATTTTTCCAACAGCATATTTCTTAAAGACCAATTCTATAAAAAGTACCAATTAAATTTAAATTTAAAAAAGTACCTTATTGAAAAAAATACTTTTTTAACTGCAATTTTACAAAAACACAAAAGTACGTTTCTTAAAAATAAATGTTTAAATTTATAAATATATAAAATCTCTTTAAAAAAGGAACTTCTCAGTTATATATTTTTTTTATAATAATTTTTTTGTTCACAATATAATAAAACAACTTAATGAAAAAACTAACAAATCTTAAAAATTAACAGTCTTATTTATAAAACTTATTAAGGCAATATAAGGACTTTTTAAGATAAATTTTGTATGAAAATTTCTTTTAAAAACTCTTTAATAAGTTTTATAAAGAAGACTGTAACATTTTGAAAAAGTTTATTAAATAATATTTTTTTCAAAAAATATTTTTTTTGGGGAAGTTCGTGCAAAAAAAAACTTTTTTTTTTAAATAACATGTCCCAAAGAGTACGTTTTAAAAAAAGTATGCACATCAAAATTTTTTTAGACACATTTTTTATTTTATATATAAGGTTTTTTATTTATATACACATGCTTGATTTTTTTAACAGCTGACTTGACGCTTAAATATTTTATTTCAACTTCATGCCGAATGTTGCCCAATCGACTAATCTGTGGAACACCAACTGGCCATTTAGACTTTATTGAAAGTTTCTCGTCTTTGACAAACCATTTTGCTTAGGGAACCGAGCGTACTTTTTTATAAGACATACTCCCTCGGAAGCTGTAATTTGCTTCCTTTATCATAAAAATATTTTTCTTTAAAATATTATTTTCAAGTGTTTTTATTTACGAGTATATGTAACCAAAACCTGAGTAATTGATTTCATTATTTTTAATCTCTACACAACAATCATTTTATCTCTTAAGGTCATCAATGTTTTATATATAACAAAAAATAAGACCACATTCAATGCTTTCCTATCTCAGCAAAGAATTAAAACCAATGTTGCATGAGACACTTCGTAAAGTTAAAAATATCTAAATAAAATAATGCAAAAGCCAACAGAGAAGCAATCAACCTTTGCAACACTTTACAATAAAGGGTCACTGGTATCCTTTTATTTTGTATATATACATATATTTTGCAATTACATCTTCATTTATTGCTGCACTAAATGTTGCTTATAAAATAATATAGCACATACAATATTGTAAATTGTTGCAAGTTGTCTGTTGAAAATAGAAGCAAAAAAATAACAAGAAAATTAATTTTCTAATAGAACTTAGACAAAATATACCACAAATGTAAGAGAAACAACCGAGAAAATGAAAAACAACAATTTAAAATGAAGCACATGTTTTGTTTTTTGTAAGTGCACAGTGGGGAGAGGTTTGTTTATATGATAATCTCCGACAAAAAAGTGAAGTTTTGTGCTAGTGCCTCGTATGTTATTATAATGATATGCTTATCAGATAATGACAAAAGTACTCTTAAGTACTCTATGAGTACTGGCCGCCAAACAACTATAAATGCGTAAAGCTATAAATACAAACAATGCTTATACTCGAATACGTAAAACTATAAACAACCAACAACTTTGTTTATTTTTAAATTACGCAACACATGTGACTACAACTAAACTTCATAGACTGTGTGAGATACAAGCATATATACTCTGAGTATTAATCGGCTACATATGCGTATATACAGGACTAATTAATTTACACACACGTATAAAACATGTTTTTAAACAGCCGAAGCACTTTATCCGTTCCATTTTATATACACATATATATATATATACATATATTCATCATTTGGCGAATGATGAATAAAGATAAATGTACTGAATCGATTTTGACTTTATCACCACTACTACTCTCTAATTATTCCCCATACAATACTTTGTGCTATAGACATTTAGCATGTGCTTGCTATTGAGAATCTACTAGTAACACAAAAATATTGACTAAGTAGTGAGTACGTAGTTCTTATGGGAACATGGAAGCATATCAACCAGACATTTATTACATTTACATACAAATTTATGTATATTGACAAGTTGTTGAAAAATCCACCAGAAATATACCACATCTGTTTTCTCTACTTCTTTTATACTGACGGATAGAAGATAACTTGTAAACAATTTACCTGTTAATTACAATTGCCACTAAAATTTGAGTGTTGACATAGATACACTTGGCCCCAATCTGACTGCAGGGTATGCACGTACAGCTAGAAATAAAAACACACCCATATGAAAACCCACGCAGTAATATTAAACCGAACAACTATAAACATGCAATAACTATGTTTAAATACATTTTTTAAATTACGCAGCACAAACAACTATAACTGAAATGTAGAGACTGTGTGAGCTACAATCATACTCATGAGTATAAAAATACTTTGACTACTAATCAACTACACATGCGTATATACAGGGATATTTTATTTACACACACATATAAAGCATGTTTCTCTATACGGTTGCGAATGACGACTAAAGATTCCGATATCATGCGTACATTTTATTTGTCCAACTTAATATCCATAGCTGAGTATAAGCATACTCTGACTCTTAATCGGCTATACATGCGTATATGCAGGGCTATTTTATTTACACACACATATAAAGCATGTTTTCGAACAGCCACACACACACACACCACACATTTTCCATTCCATTTTATATACACAAATTTAAGTACACGTTGGCGAATAAATATCCCGAGTACTATGAGTATACTTTTGTTGTGCTACTAAATATCCATACTCTGACTATAAGCATACTCCAACTATCAGTAGGATAGTATTTGTAGTTGAAGCGTATTTTAGTTTTTCGCCCAAACGAAGTACTGATGCTCTTATATGTTGGAATCGGCTATAGTCAGTAAGTTGCTTGAAAGAAAATATGTGAGCGCAGGAATTGTTTGCACTACAATTCTGATTACTAAAATTAAAACTATTTACTTGAGCATATTTTTGTTTTTGAGTACTAATTATTATTCTCTGGCGCCTACATCTGCATCTTCCAAAAAGCGCACAGAAGAATTGCTTTTAATAACACATAGTTCTTAATTTTCTAATATAATGTGAGCCTAAAATTGAGAACTAGTATAAGAGCGTGGGAGTTTTGCGGATACCTGATATATGTATTTATATGGGCTGTAAATAAATCTTTGTTTCCTTACCCACAGCTTGCTCTACACTATTTCAACTTCGGTACGTAATTGTTCAATAATTTTTAAACATAACAAGTATTTTGCTGTACTGTACAGCATTATTGCTTTATATAATCAATTGATTAATTTTATAGTTTCTTCTTTCAGTTATGAAGTTAAAAAAAAATTATTATCGAGCCACTGTGCAAGAACTAGTTGTTATATAAACGTGTAGCAGAAGCCAGTGAGGGGAAAATATATAAAAAAATACAATTGGATTTGTACAATTTAAAGTTATGGAGCCATCACTTTTAAAATTAAACATGGATACTTTTAGACTTCAGTGTGTGTTTGCTGTACACTTGAACACACCACATGTTGCAAGTTGTAAGTTAAAATTATACAAGGACAGAACTACTAAACATACATGTATTTTTATATGAAGACTTGAATGTAAGAAAATATAACAACAACTTATTACAACACACTCCTTCAGAAACATTTACAATTTTCTAGAGAAGACGGGCGAAACTAATTTAATTATAATTATTGTTTACTCGACACAAGAATACTTTTTTAGGTAAAAGTTTTATTTTGGCCAACAACTTAACAAAACGGTAACATAAGCTGACTGCCTAAACACAAAAATCCCGGTTTTCAAATTAAAATTTTTAACAAAACATTACAGAATTGAGAGCAAAACTTTTGTTCCCTAGAAAGTTCGATGTCCAACATAAATGTCAACGCTGTTGTCATACCATAATGAGAATTTAATATGTTTATTAACTGGTAATTTATAAGTCGCCATTATCAGAAATTGTATCACACAAGTTCAGTATCTGTAAAAGTTTTTAATTAAATAACTTTTTTCCTTAAAGCTTTTTTAACAAATTTAAAATCCCAACAACATTTACCTAAAATCACTTTTAGTTGTTATACAATTTAATTAAATGAATCTCTCTCTCTCTTTTGCCATTAGTTAAGTTTACTTTGCCTCTGTTAAATAATAAATAAAAGCCAAAAATTATAAAACAAATAAATAAAACTTCAAAAACAAGCTTTAAAATTCATTTACAGGCCAATTGTAGGAAATTGTTGCCATTAAAAAACTGTCTTTCTAATTTTAATAACAATATAAAAAATTTACAAAGATCTAGCGACCTATTCTGAAAGAAAAATATATATATATCGGCATTTAAAATATAAAAATTTTGGGTTTTAGCGACGAATTGGCTGTTGTGCTCTCTTGTAACCTCGTCGATGTGAAAGCACAAAAGCTCTTTTGTAAAAGTTTGCGTATGAACGTAGATGCTTCAAATGTGGTTTTAGGTTTCTGCACTACGGACCTGAAAATTTCACGGAATATGTAAAACTTTTGCCAATTCAACATGAAATATATGATAGTTAAAATTTAAAGGGTGTTCTAAAAGGAGGAAACATGTTGAATTTCTAATGCAGTACAGACAAAATTCCAGTGTCTTTAATATACACTTTCAATGTGGACTAAGTCATATGCATTTTTCCTTTGAAATATTAAATAAACCTTGAAAAATCACCAATGGATTATTAATAAATATTAGATAAACTTATTTTAATCGACACTAGCACAAATCTAAATTAAAATAAATACATAAATAAAAATACTGTTTGATTTGTTTGAATGTCATCTACTACATAACTCGACCAAAGAAATATATTACTTAGACCACTATCATAATTAGGGGCACATACATATGTATATACACTTGAAATGTTCAAGGGTATATGCAGACTACACCAATTAACAATGAAATTTAAAAATCCAAATTAAAGGGTATTCTATCAGTTAATGTAATTTTCACAAACTGGCTGTACCGTAAGAGGAAAACTCTTTAAATTTTCAAAAACGCTCAAACTAAAAAATCTAAAAATTAAAAAAGCCGAATCGAAAAATCGCTAAAAAAGCGCTTAAATTAAAAATAACACCAACAATAAAATATGTGACCCGGTCTATTAAAATGTGGCTTATGACTCAAAAACAAAATTTCGCGAAATCAGCTGTAGTTAAACAATGCATTTCGTCAGTTTCTCGGTAATAATAAATCATTTTTTGAGTCATATGCGACCTTTTCATAGACCGGGTCACATACATATATCGCTCAAATGGAAAATAAATCAACAAAAGTAAATGGGTCACCAAAAACTTAAGTAAATCAGCAAAAACCGAAAAAATTGCCAAAACGAAATAAGCGCCAAAGATAAGCAAAATCGCTAAAACTAAAAAACCACCAAAAACCACCGCAAACAATCGCTAACATGAAAAAATCTCCAAATCTAAAAACGTAAATAAAGTGCCAAGATTAAAAAAAAAATCGAGAAAAGCTTGAAGTTAAAAAAAAATCGCCAAAACCGAAAAAAACACCAAAGCAAAAAAAAATCGCTAGAATTAAAAAAACGAAGAAAAAACCACAAAAAACGCAAACAAACACCAATATAAAAAAAATCTGAAAAAACCAAAAAAAAAAAAAATAAAACGCCAAAACGGAAAAAATCAAAATTGAAAATAAAGTGCCAAAATTAAAAATAAATCAAAAAAAAAAAAAAAAAAGAGAAAAAATCCTCGGAACAAAAAAAGCGCCAAAACTAAAAAAATCACCAAACACAGAAAAAAACGCTGAAGTAAAAAAAGCGCTAAAAGTAAAAGCCCACCGAAAAAAACACCAAAAACCATAAACGATATAATAAAGAAAATCTTCAAAAATTTTAAAAATCGCCAAAACGAAAAAAATCCAAAAACGAAATCAAAGTGCCAAAACTACAAAAAATCGCCAAAATGAAATATACGTTATAGTTAAAAAAAAAAAAACTCAAATCAACTAAAAAAATCGCCAAAAAAAACCATAAAATCGACAAAAATAAAAACGCCGCAACAAAAGAGCGCCAAAACAAAAAAATCGCCAAAAACGGAAAACTTATCAAGTAGAAAGGCCCTAACTGGTATTTTTACGAAACTGACTTTTTCATTTATTTCAATACATTTCACACAAATACATCGCGTCGCATAGTGTAAAAAATAACACTTTTACAAGCAGTTGTACAAAAAAGTTGCATACCCAGCCAAAAAAAATTTTGTATGGTCCATATATTTTTAATATATGAATGTATATAAATATAATTTTTCGGATATGAACTATATACACTGAAAACTCTCATAACGGACACTTTCCATAAGCGCACACCTCTAATAACCGGACAAAAATACCACGACGGTGAGTGTCCGGTTATGAGAGGTTTCACTGTATATACCATTTAGGGTCCATACATATTTTTTTAGCTGGGTATTAAATATTGCAGTTTTTGCCTTCTCCTGTAAAGTTAAAATTATTTGAGTTGGGGCCTTTCTACTTGAGACCAACGATATGTAGTGTTTGTATGGAGCCCTTCGTGTGTGCGTGAAAGTCCCACTCTTCTGAATTTTTTTGATTTAATATTATGATATATAAGTGTAACGTCATTTTGAAAGTATACGTGAGGGCCTTATTTAAAGGTGAGGGAGTTTATGCTCTAACTACCGCATTGCACAACTCTTGTAGACGATTGCCATGGACCTGCGTTTAAAATACAGGCTGTGTTTGAAAGTTTTAGGTAAAATAATACTAGAAAAAAATTTGCAGGAATATCTTAAACCACTATATCTTCTGTGTATGGCGCTTTTTGTTATGGCTCTTACATTATTATTCCCCTTAAAACGAAATATCCAGTCCACTTTAGTTTAAAATCCTGCTTATTCACATCCACTTTAATTATTTTATATTACTGATAAAAAGAAATAAATGCAACATGAATTGCACTTGGTTTATCTAATGGGGCAGAATCAGCAGGGCCACAACAGACACTCATTCATTCATATTAACAATCATGTTTGTAAGTTTGCAGTTGTGCTGGCTGGCAATGGAGAAAGCATTTTTTTTTTTCTAAATTTTACTTTCTAGCATTAAAATGACTGTATCAAGTATAAAATTGCAGCTCTTAAGATTTCTGCTAAAAGAAAAACAAACAAACAAAAAATAAATAAAAGTAAAGTCCTTAACGAAATGTAATATGTACGTTTTATATAATAAATATATACATATCGTTTTAACTTAATATAGAAAGGTCCTAACTCATTATATTTTTTACGAATCGAGCTTTTTGTATATTTCGATGGAAGAACATTTCACGTATCGAAAAATTACAAATTTCTCGATTTGAAAAAAATAATGAGTTAGGACCTTTCTATATTAAGGTAACGATATGTATGTTCATGCAAGTAAGAGTAAGGTATTTTTTTATACCAATCGAAAATAAAATAAAATATGCTAGTGAATCTTATTTCATGTTTATTTCCTTTTAGTTTTTAATAGTATTGCAATGAATTCAATATGTGCAAGTATTTGTATGTGTGTGTGTGTGTGTGTGTGTGTGTGTGTATTAAATTTTGTATATATGCTGCAGGTTCGTGTGTTTTTATGGCTGAGAATTCATTTCACTCAATTTACTTAAGAATCAAAATCAGGAAAAATGTTTACTGCTTGTCCTACATACAGACAAACAGACACACACACACACACACTTACACATGCCATTAACTTTTTGTAAATAAATATATTTGTGCAAGTGTTATTGTTCATTTAAAAAAGTTTACTGTTGCTGTAGTACAACATCAACAACATGCACGCACACATACAAAAAATAAATGTGTTGAGGAAACAGAAGGAAATTGATTTTTGAAACACTTTTTGCTCTTCATCTATTCATTTAGTCTCTTGGCTGTGTTGCATTCGTTAACGCATACAAGTGTGTGTGTGTGTGTGTGTGTGTGTGTGCTTGCAAAGGCAACACAAATTTAACTGCAAGATGCAGAAAGTAAATTGTATCAAATTAATATTGTGCTGCGAAAGTAAAAATAAATTAAAAATAAAATCTATGTACATGTCGAAGATAAATTGAACTACTTTAGATACTCAAACAAATACACTCGTACATGCACACACCCACACAGACTGTGAAATAAAAACTTTTATTAAGAGAAAATTAAATACACATAAACCCAAAGGATAATTAAATATATTGTGTGGAAATAAAAAAATATATAAAAAGGTAAAAATCATAAGATTTGAAAATAAAGTTTGTTTAAAAAAAATAATATGTCTTGGGAACAACAAGAATGAAAATTTGCAATAATTAAATTTAACAGATATCTCTTGATATAAGTGGCAATAAAGTGAAAAGTACTTAAGTCAACTTTAGTAAAAATTTAGATAATGATATTTTATGATTCTTCGCCTTAAAACTATCTCAGCAAAATTATTTTTTTTTTCGGGAAGTTATAGCGAAATGATATTCTGCTTACTTTATTTTTGAAAGCAGGCTTTTCTAAATTTCTTGAATATCATGTTGTAGAGGCTTCTTTAGCTTAGCCCTTTAATTTAATTCAGGAAAAGGTCAACTATCAAAAGAACTTTCATGCTGCGCTTAGTTTTTAGAATTTTAATTTATTTAATTTAATTTATAAAAAGGTTAACTGTCAACGGAAATTTCATACTGCGCTAAGTTTTTGACATTTGTGATCAGTATATGTGACGCTAAAAATAGAAAGGGACCTAAGGATAAAAACCGGTTTTGTTCAGGAGAGCCATTTTAAAGATTTAAATACGTGTCTTTGGTGTACCATCGCTGAGCGTGTTGGTATTGGTCTCATTTGAAAGCGACACATCTCATGACGTCAGGAACGTGTTGGTCAACCTTGAAAACGCGCGTAGGTCGTCCCTACCTCTTGTTTTGTGTAGTTGGTTTTTACTGTTTTCTACCTAGCGCGCTGTTTCCATGAGTTTGATATCAATTTTGCTCGCGTTTTTTCGAATCCAGGTTTATTTTCTGAAATTATTAATTGTGAATTATAATAAACACTCATTTATAATTCTTTTGAATCGTGAATATCACTCTGTTAGTACGAAAATTTTTTCACATAACCTTAGAATCGGCGACTTCAATTTCATAAAACGCGCATATCTCTGGGAGGGAACACTTTTGGGACATGGGATTGTTCTCATTCGATGATCAGATGTTGTCCACATCAAAAAAAAAAAAAAAGTGAAAATTCTAAAAAATTATCATAAGCACGATGAGTTCGAGTGCAAATCTTGGCCAAGGAAGCCAACTATACACACATACATTTTCCTGGTGCCTGTGACAATACAATCAATCACCCAAGTTTAATCAAATCAATAAATTAAAATCATTTCATCATGTTGTTTGAGCTCGAAATTATTTTGATTCAATTCTTCATTACGATTTAACAGTACCGACGTGTTAAATCAACATGAAATAAAATTATTTTAAGAATGACATATTTTCTTTGAAAATTACTGTAAATCATGTTGAATTAACGTTAAACACATATAAACTCCAATCAATGCTGAACTAATTTAAATCAAACCTTGTTTTATCGATTTAAATATAAAATTGTGTACGAAAAATCGCCAAAATTAAAAAGCGCTTAAATGAAAAATATCAGCAAAAATAAAAAATCGCTGAAATGCAAATAAATCGCCAATAGTAAAAAGTCGCAAAAAAACTAACAAAATCGCCAAAAACAGAAAAAAAATCGCCGAAACAAAAAAAAGCGAAAAACAAAATGAAAAATCGCTAAAACTAAGAAACAACCGAAAAAAATCGCTCAATCCGAAAAAATCGCCAAATGAAAAAAAGTTCCAAAGCAAAAAAAATCGCTAAAACTATAAAACAGCCAAAAAAAATCGGCAAAACAAAAAAAAAGCGCCAAATTTAAACAAAAAATCGCTTAAACTAAAAAAACGAGACAAAAAATTTAAAAACGTCTACTCAGATAAAATATTCGATTATAAAGGCCAGTATTAAATTATTTTATTTTTAAGTAAATTGATATAGTCCAGAAGAAATTGCAACTAACTTAGGTTGGCGGGGACGTTGGATGGGCAGCACTCTTACCCCCCGTTTCACTAAATACGAACGATAGATTCGATCGAATATTGATATTAGAAACAAAAACAAATTTCATATAAATGTTCGATCGAATCTATCGTTCGCATTTAGAGAAACAGGCCCTTAAGGTACAGTCACACTTGGCAAACATTTGCCAAGGTACTAAAGATAGATGTTTATTAGGTTAAACAGTTTAAAACATACATACATAAGTAATAGACAATGTCACAGAATACAATATTCTTGGAAACTCTAACTTAATAAACTCAAGTCTGAATAAAAATTTTTAAACTAGTATTTAGTGGTTACGTGTGTGTTTGCCAAGTGTGAACGTACCTTTAGGAGATGGCAGTAGCTCGCGGCTAAAATTTATGTTTATGTTATGAATGTTTTGTTATTTGTTACTCACTGATAAATAATAAAAAGGCGATTTTAAAACTGGGTACACAATCAAAACCGAATCGAAAATTGCCCTAACCAGCCCAAAAATCTATTTTTCGAAAAAAATCCGAACTAATTATTAAAAAATCAGGTTTCGAACCGGATAAAAACCAGACGGTGTTTGCCACTGGTAATCTACCTTACCATTGGTGAATGAATTTTTAAACTTGGCTTAGCGATTTGAAAATCCATACCAAATAAAAAACCGGTTCCAAACCGGATAAAAAAATGGCTATATTGATGCTGGTAATATAGATTTCTATAGGTGCAAGAATTTTGAAAAAACGGTTTAGCGGTTTGAAAATCCGTGCCAAATAAAAAAACCGGTTCCGAACCGGATAAAAAAAATTAGTTATATTGATAACGGTAATACGGTTTATCGGTTTGAAAATCCGGGTCCGAGCCTGATACAAAATAGCCTATATTTGACGCTGGAAATGTAGTTTTCTATTGGTGAAAAAATTATGAATTTATTTCACTTGCAACCCCTAAAAAATCACCAGCATGTCTTTCATGTCATACCTGGCTAATAAATTCGAGCAAACGTTCCCAAAAAAAAAAGAAATCCTTACAAAATGTTTTATAACTATCACAGCTTCCACAAAGATATGAAATTTATACAAACCCCAACACAAAATGTAAAATGAAATATAAAAACAATGATGACACATACAGATTTATGCTTTCTATTATCATACTCTACTTTTCAATTAACAAAAGAACCAAAAGATTATAAATATTTTGTAGTACGAGTCCTTCAGGTCATTAATATTAGTAATTTTGGAAAATTTGTACTCCACTGGGCTTTTTGTAAACTATAATTTGAAATAAACAAAAATGTTTTGCTTAAATATAATTTACCACAAAAACCCATTTAAATAAAACAAACCTTGATTACAAACTGGAAATTTAAGCCCTTGCAAACTGCTTGGACTCCCTCACTAACTGGAAACAAATGTTGCAAAAAGGAAAACATAAGGGCTTTAGATGCTGTGTAATCGGTAACCACAAATATTGCATTTTGCCTTTTAAACATAGAGAGAGGGACGGACGTAGGAGGCAGGCAGAGAAGGCTAGAAGAAATGCAACTGAAAATGAAATATAACTTGCAGGTAAAAGTATCTCAGCAGCCGTGCTGTTCTTTGGTATTCATGTCTGGGCATGTCGATGAACAACCAGAAGCTTTACAAATTATTAACTAAAGCAACATTTGTAGAGGCCAATATGCATACAAAAATGTTAAAACAAACATATGTACAACACAGGTGCCAAAACAAGGATTTGCAACTGGTAAATATCTGAGAATTTGTAAATTTGCAAAATTTAGCAAAAAATTAAATAGAAAAACGAGTTGAAAGAAGAAATATTTACTTTAACCAGGTAAGAAGTAAACACATGTATACAAAATATTTAAGCTTAAGTAAAAATAGATATTTTGTGAATTACATGTTGCAAAATTAAGTTCCAAAGATGCAAGTTGAGCTCACACACACACATTCATATTAATACTCATACTCCTACTCACATGTCGTGCTATGACAGAAGGTGTTGTGTAAAATAATAACATAAGGATAAAGTATTAAGTATTATCTAGTAATTCTGCTTGTTTTATTTAATAGTTACTCTTATGCTTTTTAGTCCACAAAAATCTTTTATGGATAACCAATTTACAGCAACCAAAATTCTATGTTTTGGTTTTGCTACAATCTCAGTATTATTGTTGTTCATTGGTCTCAAGCTGAAAAGTATCATTTGCAACAGGATGCACATATGAAAATAGTTATGGACATCTATGATACATATGTTTATTTTATTTATAAAGAAAAATTACAACCGGTAACAGAAAAATATTGTGTAAAATGAAAAACAAATTTTTGGATATAAAAATGTTGTGCCACTTTCAGTCCAGCAGTACAAGCCTAAATCGCTCTGGATAGAAAAAAAAACAAACTGACATGGAGCAATCCTTTACGTTTCAATAACCAAAATCTTTAAAACTTTTAAAGGACATGGTGTAGTACACACACAGCAAAATTTTATATTAAAATTTATCAAATAAACAAGCCTAAATTAACATTTTACGGCAATAAGTATGTTTTATATATGTTTCATGTTAATTTATAATGATTTACAATAATTTTCAAAGACAATTTTTAATTTTTAAATAAAGTTATTTCATGTTGATTTAACATCGCAGTACTGTAATCCCGTTGCGTCAAAAATTATTTCAAGTTTAAACAACGTGAATCTTATACGAAAACAATACGAAGAACCATTTTGAGTCAAAGTTATTTCTAGTTGAATTAACATGAATTTAATTTAATGTAGTCATGTTACTTTATTAATTATCTAAGTTTTGTCATTGTGTGTATTGGCACAGGCATCAGAATATACCCAGCGGTAAAACTCAGAAGACCTTCTTGATGCAGGCCTTACTAAAGGACTCTTTCGCATAAAATATATGATACACATTCCACACTCCCTTCTAAGAGAAGGGAGAAGAGAAGAAGTAAGTGTTTTGTTTTTTACCAAAGTAAAAGCAAAATCCATTAATTTGAAGGTCTTCCAGAATCTCTGGCGGAAGAAGCAAGAACAGAAGGCCTGCTGCGCAATGACAACGCCTGCAAAAAAAAGATATGAGTATGGAATGGAGCGAACAGGCTTTCTACATCCAAAAGAAGGCGTACAGAGGCCTTCTAGAAGGCATCCTTAGTGCTTCTAGTTCCCGCTGGGTATGTATAGAGGTTGGCTTCCACTTGCAAGATTTTATTTTTAACTCATCATGTGGTGGTCAACGCTTTTATCGGTGCAGCCACATCAATCTTAAATATTCTTTAGATATACACTAAATAAATATTATCCTAAATCAAATTTTAACTCAAATGATTTAATTTATCATTTAACATATAACTTATTTAAAACTAAAGTTATAGTTAAGAAAACCGCAAGCAGTCCTGCGACCTGCAGCACCAGCGACCTGCAACACCTGCGACCGTCCGACTTCAAGACTAGTATACTGCCTACTAGCCAGCAGCAGGAAGTTATCACTAGTAATGCTAATTTTTTCGGTGATTCACGTACATTGAAATGAAAACCAGCAAACCACAAAAAGTCACCACACTATAGCACAATAGCTTTAAACAAAGCAAATTAACACCAAAACACCTAGACAACCAATTATTTCTTATAAATTTAATATCATTGCCAATTAAAATTGCGACATGTTAATTTTACATTGATTTATATTTAACGGCACAGAAAACTTAAATGAAAATTAATAAAATATGTATCCACTATAATATTTAAAAAAGTGTGTTTTAAAACATTTGCAAGCAACTTTTAATAAATATACGAGGGCGTATCAATAAGTATGTGAGTTTTTAATGAAACACGGTTTTTTTTGCAAAATAAAAATTTATTTTTCACCTTAAACTGCAATACACTTAGTCCAACGTTTCTGCAGTTTTTGTAGCCCTTCCAAAAATAGAATTTTTCGAGGTCCTTAAAATAGGCATTTGTTTGTTCAATAATTTCATCGTTGGAGCCAAATCGCTTTCCACATTGATCCGACCTCGTACATATACATATTGCTCACTTACTCAAAGAACGTTATAACAAATTTTTCAGAAAATGAGTTTGAGGTGTTTAAATTTACACACAACTTAATAGAAAAAGTTGCGAAGACAAGATATTTGCACTGAAATATTTACACAATATGAAGAACCATATGGGGATTAATTCGGCATCATTTACTTAAAAATTCCATATTTTGAGTTATGACATTGTTTAAGTAAATGAGCGATATGTGCGTCACGTGAACTGTATTTGATGATTGATGCTCAAATTTTTTTTTTCGGTATAATTTACGCAAATGGCTCATAGTGCGCCCCTCTACACACATCTCTTTTAATAATGCTCAAGTTATGATTTAGTGTATATGTGTGTGTAAAGGAGAGAGAGAGAGAGAGAGAGAGAAAGTAATATCTGCCTTTTGTGTCTCTGTCTGTTTTTTTCTTATTATAAAATCTTAATTTGATGCATAAATACTTTTCTAATAGGGCATTTAAACCTGCAGAAAATATAGCAGATTTTAATTCAAATCTTTATGAAAATCTGTACCGTTTACACTAACTTTCTTTTTGACATTTATAAAGATATTTTTATCCAAAACAAACTCCAAGATTTCCAAAACTAGATTTCGTTTTGTATGGAAAATAGAGTAAACTAAATGACAAATAAATAAACTGCAGTATTTTTATATTAAACTGAATATTTAAATATATTCATTTCCTCTATAATATGATACATATCTTGAGGCCCTATACTCCTTATATGGAGCCAAAGGAACCAATATATACATATATTTCATATATGAAACTTTATACATATTTAAATATTATCATTTCTGTAGCAGGGTGTTAAGTTAGTAGATGAAAGAAGTTTACCAAAAATTTACTGATTTCTTATTTAATAAAAAAAATATAATACTATTCTGTAATACTTTGTTTCACAGAATAATTTTGAATTGTTATTTGCATATATGCCCGCAGTAAGATCTTCCTGTTCGCAATCGTTTTGTGTAACGAAAATATTTACATTAAAGTAAAATATTCTAAGAGCATGAAGTAATGTAATAGGATTTCATTTTTAAGGAAATTAATAATAACTTTGAGTTTCTTTACCTCTTTTACTTTACTATATAAGATAATATTTTTGTTTCTCTAATCTAATAAAAATTTGTCTGGCTAATTTTTGCCGAAGCAAATGAAATCCCAAGACAAAACAACCACATTTTTTAATTTCCGGAATTTAATTTTTCAAATGTCCAGTTGCAAACATCAAACTTCCAACATTACCATTCAGCATTCCAATTAAAAACATATTGATTTGACAATCAACAGCATCTACATTTACATTTCCATTTGCATTTACATTTTATCTGCAATATCCCATCATCAACGTCAGCTTATTTATCTGTTGTAGCTTTCATTTTATTTATCGTTCGTTTGAAGACAGACAAAAAAACAAATAACAAACAAATATTCTCTTTTAACTTGTTTGGTTGGGTTATTCCGACAAGTAAAATAGCTTGCCTGTCATTCAATAACTGGGTGTTTTCTTGTCACTAAATGATTTCCCTTTAACATGGTAATTTGCAATTCAACTCCTTTGTTTTACCTTTTTTTTCCAACTCATCAGCTTAACAGATTGTTTTTCATTCGGTATCTTTTTCATCTAAACCGTTTGTTAAGCATTTTGCTTGCAATAATGACGTGGGACTAAAGAGACCAGGAAACGAGCTATTGAATGGACCACTCATGATGTTTGTTTCAGCATTTAGTATTTGTGATGGTGGGGCTGCTATTTTATATCAATTAGAACAATTTATAATTGCTTTCAATAGCTGCTAAATGAATTATGTCTAAGCAAATTTCAAATGCAAAGTGTTTTATTTCAACGCAAGATAAAAAGAGAAAGGAAAGCTGCAGGGGATTAACACATTTCGAAGCCAAGTAAAATCATAGCGACAGTGGTGATTTGTACCAGAGAATGATTAAAGCATCAATTTAAGTACTCTTTGAGTATTGGCCGTTAAAGGCGTACAGCTATAAATACAAACAATACTCATACTCAAACAGCGCCCATTATACTCATAACTAGAAACAACCAACAATATTCATGCACATTTTTAAATAACGCAGCACATACAACCCCAACTAGAATTCCTAGACTGTGTGAGCTACAATCATTATAGGCATAAGTATAAAAATATTCTGAGTATTAATCGGCTACATATGAATGTATACTCGTACAGTACGATTTCAGACAGCCAAAACACATATTCCAATCTATTTTATATGTACATATTTATGCAAATGGTAGCAAACGATAAATAAATAAAATAAAAATACTTTGAGTATTAATCGGCTACATATGAGTATATACAAGGCTATTTTATTTACATACTCGTACAGCATGTTTTCATACATCCAAAACACATTTTAACCTACATTTCATATCCATATACATATGTATGCAAACGGTTTGCAAATTATAAATAAATAAATCATATGAGTAAGTATAAAATACTCTGAGTATTAATCGGCGACATATGATTGTATACAAGGCTATTTTATTTACATACTCATGCAGCATATTTTCAGACAGCCAAACACACATTTTTCATTCCATTTTGTATGCACACGCTGGCAAATGATGAATAAATATTCCGAGTATCATGCGTGTATTTTATTTGTCCGACCATGTTCATACTCAAACACGCGCATTAGTTTATAACGAATATGTGTGACTATAGACAACCAACAATATTCATGCACAGTTTTAAATAACTCCCGAGTATCATGCGTGTATTTTATTTGTCCGACCATGTTCATACTCAAACACTCGCATAAGTTTAAAACAAATATATGTAACTATAGACAACCAACAACAATATTCATGCACATTTTTAAATAATAATTAATAACTACAACTAGAATTCATAGACTGTGTGATCTGTAGTCATATGCATTACTCATAAGAATACTCTGAGTATTAATCTACTACATATGAGTATATACAAGGCTATTTTATTTACATACTCGTACATTATGTTTTCAAACATCCAAAACACATTTTTCACTACAATTTATATACACATATGTATGCAAACGGTTTGCAAATGATAAACAAATAAATCATATGAGTAAGTATAAAAATACTCTGAGTATTAATCGGCTACATATGATTATATAGAAGACTATTTTATTTTTCGGACAAATAAAATACACGCATGATACTCGGGATATTTATGCATAATTCGTCAGCGTATGCATACATTTGTCCATACAAAATGGAATGAAAAATGTGTATTCTTGGCTGTCTGAAAATATGCTGCATGTACATACGCATACGAATTATGCATAAATATCCCGAGTATCATGCGTGTATTTTATTTGTCCGACTATATATTCATACTTGAGTATAAGCATACTCTGACTATTAATCGGCTACGGATGCGTTTATGCAGGGCGTATATTTTATTTGTCCGACTAAATATCTATAATCTGAATATAATAATACTCCGACTATAATTATGATAGGGAGATAATACACTTGCTACGCATGTGCCTTTTTATGAATTATTAAATAACATTATTTACTTAAGTTTATTTTTTGTTTGAGTAATTATTGTCATTCTCTGGTGTGTATTTCTTATTTTTGTAACATCACGTTACTAACAAAAATTGTATATGCTTTGTAAAATTTTAAGGATATACAAGTTCTTAAGTAATTTTATTAATTAAATTATTTATCATTCAAACTTCATTATGAAAACTTGAGCTTTATTTCATTTATAAAAGTTTGTTGAGCACTAAAAGAACTTTTTCTTCCAGCTGTTTGTCTGTACCATATGACTATAATTTATTTGATTTGCCTTAACTGTTTTTTTAACTATTTTCTAAATAAAAAAAAATAAACAAAGTCTAGTGAAAATATCAAAATTTTCCCTTCCAGGTACTAAAGGTTTTTTGCGAAGAAGAAAAAACCACAACTTTGTTAGCAAGTAAACAAAGAGCTTTAGGCTATTTCTGCTTTTTTTAACATTTTCATTATCTTTTTTTACATGAAAGATATTTTGCTTATGTTCTTCACATTCAAAATTCTTAAATGATTAAGCCATTTCCCGCCTACTTTTTATCCTTTCCCGTCGATAATTAACTGAAGTTTGCCTATGAATGCTTAAAATTTAATTATAATTGTATTATATTTTAATTTCATTACTTACACTGCCGTCAACTATCTAGACTGTTGATAATTAGCTTGCTGGGTAAATTTGAATAATAACATTTTGGCATCGTGATTGATGTTGCTATTTCTATAAAATTATTAAAGTTTAAATACTACAAAAATATGTAGAAACAATTTTTAAGATTTTTTTTTTTAAATTTTATTTTAAGCGCTGTATTTTGCATCTTAGATTCTCTTTCATTGCAAGAACACAGACAACGTTTAAGACTATGAAAATATTTTGATTATAATGAATTTCATAAAAAGGTGAGAAATAAGCGGTTGAGGCAATGTGTAGTTTAATACTCACAAACTAATTAAAATTTACAATATAAATTTATGTTAAAATGTATTTGTAAGCTCAGTTCTTACTCATAGATAAGCACATATTTACGCAAGTATTAGGGTGGTTCCAATTTAACGCTGAATATTATAGATAAGCAAGCAAATAAACGTTTACAGAATTATGCATGTTTAAGCATAATACTAATATGAGACTATTGAAAAGTTTCATGATTGTGTTTTTTTAAAGCAGATTTTACTATAGTAAAATTATTGTAAAAAAAAGTGTATGTTCTTTATTCTATTGAGAGTATGTAAAAACTCTGCTTCAAATATTTTTTTTTACGACAAAGATTAACTTAAAATTAGTACATAAGTGTTAAATGCTTTGTATTTTAAATTCACATGCATGACATTAGTTGTAAAGTCATAAAAAATCTTTAAAAGCATTTGAATGTAAGATTTCTTAGACTCCAAAAATAAAAATCATAAACAACTTCAAGTCTTAGTGATAACTTTAATAACTTGATTATAAACTCAGATAAATTACTCCCACCTAATAAAAACGATAAGAAGTAATTTTATATTTATGTGTAAACATATAAGCGGAGATGTGTGTGTGCATACCCAGCGGGAAAAACAAGTATTAAGGATGCTTTCTAAAAGTCCCCTATACTGCTTCTTTTGGATGTACAAGGCCTGCTCGCTTCATTCCATACTCAAATCTTTTTCACACGTGTGGTTACTGCGGGGTAGGACTTCCACTTCTTATACAGATATTCTGGAACCCACTTCCAGTGTTGCCAGTTTTATTTTCTATAGCTTATTCCCAATTTTTGATTTGTCATCCCCAAAAATCCCCAAATTGAGTTTTTTTTTATTAAAATTTTTTCTTTTGTGAAAAAGTAATTTCTTTTTAATTTTATATAAAACATAATGACAAAAATAACATATTTATTCAATAAAATGTATTTCTATCCATAGCTATACATACATATTTACATTCAAATAAATTAAATTTGTACTTGTAAAACGTGTAAAGAAAAAATTACACATAGTTTAATATACACAAGTATAAAAAAAAATTTAACCAAAGTTTAACATTTCAAAAACTTTAGATTCGTACATAGTACTTATATTAAAAAGCTTTAGCATTTCAGCAAAAGGATTAAATTTGTCACAACAAATTTAATTACATATTTTTAAAGTGTGTGTTTATTCAAAGAAGTGCTTCCAACTAGGGATGGGCAAATGAAACAAATGTATCGATATATATCGTATCGATATTTTTGAACAGTATCGATATATATTTTTTGAAAACATCGATATTTCGATATATCGATATCTTTTGCTGCATTAATTTCGAATGCACAATCAGTCACTTTAAGAAATTTAATACAAAAGAATAATTTATGTTAAGTTATACGTAACCTACTGTAGCTCCTTAAGACTTCATTAGTTTTTACTTTCTGTTGCTGCTCTGTGCTGTGCCGTTCTGTTTCTAAATTTTAAAATTACTTTTTCCGTAATAAATTATCAGCTGTTTCGGACCAGAACGGTCACAGTTTTCCACTAAAGTAATGAGGTTTGCATCGTCCATTGTAGTTAGAGTTTTTCTTTTCCCGGACTTTTTTATTATTTTATTTATGCTGCCACTTACAATTGGTTAACAGTTTTTATTTTCACAAGTTGAACCGAAACAGAACAGAATTAAGAAGAGAAAATCTAACGGCTTGCATATGATTTCTATAAACCAGAAAGAGTCAGCTGATTCGTAACAGAACAGAAAGTAAAAACAAATTCTGCCTTTAGGCTTATACCCACACAATCCAAAAAGTTACCTGCCTTAGTTGGGTCGCCTTATAAATTCGCCTGAGATGTTATTATGAAATTTCTCTTTTTTTTTCTTCGCATCACTAGTAGTAATGTCAATATCGTACAGTTAAAAAACGGCTATAGCTCTTAAAAGTATCGAAACCCGATACTCGTAAATAAGAATCGATGTATCGATATATCGGTTTTTGGAAATATCGGCGATATATATCGATATTTATTTTCTCAAATATCGATATTTCGATATACCGATATTTTTTGCCCATCCCTACTTCCAACATGTCGTATTGCAGTTTGTTGCCCATTTTTTTTTTTTTTTGGTAGTGTTCATTATTGGTTAGTCTGCCTTAATACTTATTCTTTATTAGAAACCATACACTATGAATAGTAACACACATTTCTAGACTTTCCAGATGAATATTTTTTAGATCAAAAATCATTCTGGTTACTAGTATTAGTTATAAAAAAATTCACCTCAAATTTGGTTATCATCCCCAACAAATCCCCAGATCACCAATACGAAATTTTCATCCCCAAACGCAAAAAAAATGCCCAATTTGGGGACAAATCCCCTAAACTGGCAACACTGGACACTTCTTAGACAGAGATTCTTTAGACAGACATTCTGGAAGGCCTTCAATTTAATGGACTTTGATTTTGCTTTGTTAAAAAAATAAAACAAAAAATGTTACTCCTCTTTCCGCTTCTCGCTGTTTTAACTAACTGACCTAACTGACATCATTTTGAAAAATGAGTTAAGTCCACTATTAGACCTTATGAGTCATAATAGACCTTGTCCACAATTTTTATGACTGTAAACATTACTGTCGAGCCTATAACAGTAAAAATATTTCAGACGTTTCTATAATAATACATGTAGAAAACAATCATAAAAGCTCCTCTCTTGTAAAATTTAAAAAATGTCATTTAGGTCAGTTTGTTAAAACAGCGACGATATAAGGGAGTGTGGAATGTGTATCTTATCGTTTATGCTAAAGGCATTATTTATCTGTCATATAAGAATAGTAACTGAATTAAAAAAAATTCCTAAGCAGGCTTCTAATAATTCCTGAATTAAGAAGGTCTTCTGAGTCTTCCCGCTGGGTATGTGCCTGTATGTTCGTGTATTTATGTGTCTGTGATTACTGCATGCCTCAGAAGGTAGAACATTTAATAATTTTATTACATATTTATAACGAACAAAATTAGCTAATTTCAGAGCCAATAAAATAAAATAAAATAAAATAAAATAAAACAGACACTTTACAGAACATTAAATTAGAGATTTTTAACTACACAAGTAACACCAGAAACTTCATCTTTTGAAAGAGTAATTAAAAATTTATATCCCAGCAAATGGTTGACATACGATATTTTTATTGTTTTATATCATAATACACTCACTCATATGGAATTTTTTAACTACTTCACGTTAGATAAATATTTATGTAATATGTTTAGTTGGGTGATTAGAACTTTTGTGGTATCATTAATTCTTATCATTTATTTTAGCAATAATCCTTATCTATGATAATTACGTACATATATGAATTATTCAAAAACGGACTGTTGCAAAATTGCTCTTAATAAAGAGGCAGTTACTTTTTCAATGTATTATAAATAACAAAGGGAACAATAATACTTCCCCCATTACTAAGTTGTTCAATATTTATATTTTAAGCTGTTAAAAGAAAGCTTTTAAAAGTTCTCATTATCAGCATCTCATTTAAAACACAACACAACCAACCACCAAAGCACTTGCATATGTTTATACATGTGTTATAAACTTAAACTATAAAACTTTAATGTAAAATCAAAACTTCCTGGCAAAACATTACAATTTGCGATCTTCGATTTCATTTAATACTGACTGTCATTTGCTTGCGGCTTTTGGCCCCCTCTAACTTTCATTAATTTTATTGCCAGTGGCTGTTTACTGCTCTTGTTTTACTATCGGCTTATAGACCCTTTAAAGGATTGCCTTTGGCGACACATAAAATCCCTATATTGTTTCCCCTTGTAGTCATTATTGTTATTGTTGTATTTAAGCCAAAAGAGATTAATGGCTAAGATACAAAAGGAATTGAAGCATTTCTAAGGCTTCCTTTGTGCTGCTGCCTCTGTCGTTGAGGAGACATAAATAAATAAATATGAATGAATGAATGAATGGCTGGTGATTAAAAACGTATTATTGAAATTAGATTTTGTTTGTTAAGGCTAAATTATTTTACAAGGCCTATCTATCAAGTTGGCAAGCAAGTTGTAAAATTTTATAGAAAGGTTTTAGTATTAAGCAACTTTTATATAATTAAGATAATGCTATTTATTAAGTTAACAGAAGTGCTGGGAATTATGCTGCTTACTTAATCATAAGTATTTATTATATTTCCAAGGGAAATAATTTCTCACTTTGTATTATTTTTGGAGAAGTGGCTGTCCACAATGAACAGTGTATGAAGTGGCAAGGGAATTAACAAAAAATTATAATAAACTTATATTAGGTTTGCGGTTCCAAATTCGAGTGATAAAAGTTCTAAGTCTTTTTTTGTAAACATTGCAAAATGTTATTTGTTTAACCTTATCTTACGAATTTTTAAGCAGCAAATTGATTTGGGCAAAAATTTGCAATATTTGGAATTGAAGAAACTAATCTTTATATTAAATAAAAAAATAAAAATCTTTATATTTAAATAAAAAACAACAACAAACAACAACAAACAAGGATGACCCTGTGGCTGAGTGGTAGCAATGCTAGCCTCTCAGTCCAGAGGTCGTGGGTTCGATTCCCGCCACAGACCCTGGATGTTTTCCGCAGACAAGCTTATCGCTTCGCGGATTGTGTTGTGCTAAAAAAAACAAAAAACAGATTTTGATTTCCTATTTCCCAGCAAAAGAAAAAAAATCGGAACTAGTTCCAAAGGTACACCACTTTTATTGCATAGCAATCGCTATACACTGAAAAAATTTTCTTCATAAATTCTATGAATTTCGACATTAATCTAATGAAAAATTCATTAAAATTCAACCAACGCCACGCTTCGTTGGATTAATGAAACCAGTTTACTCAAAATTATTTTATGGAAAACTTCATCAAATTTATTTAACAGTGTAATTAATGCAGTGCTATAACTTCATCGAAACAATAAAATAATTTCATGAAAAGAATGAAATAACTTAAATATAAAGGGGTTTCTTAATAATTGGAAAATATTCTTGTCATAAATACAATAAAATATTCTTACGAAATTTTTTCACAATACGAGTATTCATGAAATTTTCATTGGATTTGTGAAGTTATCATTAGATTTGTGAAAAAATTTTAATGAAATTGTTTCATTGGACTTATGAATTCCAAAATTCTTTCGGTGTACCAATAATATTTCGTTTTTGTTGTGCAGTATCGTGTTGACAATACTTTTCGCGTGCGTGTTTCGTACGTGTTAAGCATCTTGGTACTCATATTCGTGCCGTATCGTGCCATCTCTAGTCCGCAGTAACCCTCGTATAATTTAATAACATATGTCATTCTTAACAACAGCATTTTTCGTTTAAAAAATGTCACTCTCTAAAGTAGATATGCTTTTAAATTTAAGAAAAAAGCATTTCCATGTTAACAGTAAGTTACCTCTTGTCCTGTAATGCCCGCTATTTATGTTGGCTTAAAAGCCCAGTTATGTGAAAGTGTTCACATAAATATTTACGCACATGCATTAAGCAGTGTATGCAATCTGAACGATGCGTGCCAGCAACGCATACACACACACACACGCATATGCGAACTGCTTAGGTAGCATAGAAGTATCTTTGTAATTGCGAAGCCCTTTATATAATTATACTCTTGGGCATTCAAAGCAACACATGAACGCAATTTAACAGCCAAACGCACAAACAGTTAAACATTGCTAAACCAACTTATAATGTTAACTGTTATCCTTAACACACAACCCTTACAACTCTTTCAATAATTGTTTCCATTAACTAACACTTTGTCACTTGTACCTTTAGTATTAGTAGCCTGACCATTACAGTTCTAAGGGTATGGACACGTGTTATGCCAACATAAATGCACGCTTCAGACTTGCAACAACAACACACATTAACATACGCACAGAAGCAAATTGGCTGGCAGATATATTTGCACAAGATTATAAGGCTTGTGAGGAAGAACTTTAAAATTATATAAAAACCAGATATGAAATCTTTAAACCAAATACATTTGTGCTAAGTACAAGTGTCGCTTAAGAAGGAAAACAAATAGCTGCAACAACAACAAATATATTAAATATCGTTAAGGGCTTATCTTAAGCATAATATAACATTCATTTTGCTCATACATAGCATAGCTGTTCTGAGTTTATATAAAACATAAAGTCTTGTGTATAAAAAAATACAAATAAATAATAAAAAATAGCTCGAAATAAAAAATTTATGACTTATTACACTTTCATAATTGCAGCCGCATTTTCATGCCAAGGACAATGGCATTTATATACGAGTACATATAATCAGCTACAGCTGGTGATTTGTCATTTTTTCACAAGCACTCGTAACACGGAAACTTAATTTCATATATTCTCGCAAATTATAGATCATTATTCGCTTCTAAATTCATATTGTTTGGCTCCGTACGCAAATTACTTTTGTGTATGCACAAATTTATATTTATATTTATTTATTTTTGTACACTTGTGCAAAAATTGCTGCATGTATAGACTTGCAGTTAGCATTTATTTATTTTGTTATTGTCGTCATAAATAAATGAAGTTGCACAGGTGTTTTTACACACACTCCATATGCTTTGTGTCCTCTTCCTGTTTGTCAAATGTTTATGTGTTTGTGCTTTTTAATAATAAAATATTAAATAAATATATGTATATAAAAGAATGAGTTTGTTTGTTTGTTTGTTGGTGCAGCATGTATGCAATATTGTTACTGTGTGTTGCTGTTGCTGTGCATAAGTATGTGTGCTTTGTTGTTATTTTAAATGTTTTACATGACATCAACAAGATGTTTTTATGTAAATTTTTTTTTGCTCATAAATATTTTTGTAAAATAAAAAAGGGAGTCATTCATTCATTGTTGAGTTTGCAAAAATGAAAACAAAACCAAAAATACGATATCTTATAGTTTAGTTACAGTGAAACCTTTTTCATTGAAAAGTTGCAACTTTAGTTAAGAGGGTAGTAGGTGGATCGGAAATTCAATTAAAAACAAATGTTTTGTAAGCAACATCATTTGATAATTCGAACAAGACTAGGCGTCCCTTTTTATGTAATGAATCCAAATAAAATGTTTCAGTTTGCAAAACGGATTTTTTTTTTTAATTTTAAATACTATTTTATTTTACATTTAATCGCAGATGTTCTTAACTAATTCTCGCTCAAATATAAAGCGATAGTGCTATCAGCACTCTTAGTTTTGGGAAGAAGTCCCCAAATAGGGCATTTTCTTTTTAGATTGGGCATAAAAAGTTCGTGAAAATCCCCAAAAAACGTTTAGGGAAAAGTCACTTTCTTCGCTGGGGTTTTTATTTAGTTTTTTTATGTTTTTTTCAAATTCATGTTATCAATCATTTTTACTTTTGGTGGTGGTAACATTGAAAATATATCCATGCTTAAATATTTATGTCTGGCAAGTCTAAAAATTACCTGTTATTCATTATTGTGAATCAAACTGTGAATGTTAACTCAGATGTGTGTTATTAATTATTGTGAATCAAATTGTGAATAATAACTCACAAGCAAACAAACAACAGTTTATTTGAATTTCTACACGATTCTTAAGAAAATATTTAAAAAATTTTTTTACATTTTCAATAATGGCTGCCAGTGATTATTTGAACATAACAAGAAATATAAAAAAAATACACACTTTAAGGGACATTATTATGACTTCACGATAACGTTACGTGTAGTTAATACTAACTTTAGCAAAACTGAACCATAAAGTAAGCTTTAAAATTTGTCCATTATTACAACTGTCCGATAAAATAAATAATAAAATTTTTGTTTGGTGGCCAAATTACAAACAAAATGAGACCATTTTTGTCAATTCTTTTATTTTTCCTTTTATTATTTTATGTTTGTATTATATTGTTTTTGTTGTGTGTCATATAATGTTCAAATAAAATTTGGCCGTAATATATTAAGTACACTAACTACACCAATTAACACTTTTTTTGTTTTTTTTATTTTTTTTATTTTTTTATTTTTATTTTTTTTATTGTTCTTTATTACCAATTAACACTAAAATTTCAAAATAATTAAAGGGTATTCTATCAGTTAATGTAATTTTTACAATGCATATAAGATAAGTTGTATATTTTATCTTTAAAACCGTAAAAGAGGCAAACTCTTGAAATTTTCAAAAACGCTAAAACTACAAAAATTCCAAAATTAAAAAAATTGTCAAAACGAAAAATCGCGAATATGAAAAAAAAAACGCTTATATGAAAAATGTCACCAAAAATAAAATAAATTGCTAAAACGAAAATCACCAGAAAATCTAAAAAATCACCAGAAGTAAAGAGGTCGCCAGAAATTAAAAAAAAAATCGCCAAAGCGCGAAAAAAGGTGCTAAAACGAAAAAAATCTCTAAAACGAAAACAAAAACGCTAAAACTAAATAAACTTATAAATTAAAAAACAACCAAAAAATTACCAAAACGCAAAAAACCCCAAGACCAGAAAAATCGCTAAAACTTATAAATCGGTAATACTAAAAAATCGCCAAAAATGGAAAAAATACCTAAAACGAAAAAAACATTACAACTAAAAAAATCGCTTAATTTAAAAAAATCGCCAATAACCTACATAAATTGGCAAAAACTAAAAAACGCTAAAACAATTTTTTTTAATTTCTACATCAGGTAAGATTCTCGATTCTATAAAGTTCGTATAGTATCACATATGTAGTGTCCTTGCGGAACGCTTCGTGCGCGAATCAAAGTCGTACTTTACTCAATTTATTAATGTACAACAAAATTGCAGTAAGAGACGAATCAGAAGATTTTTACTGTGAAATTTTTTAAAGGTTAAACAATGATACATACGTTTTTTTTTGTGTGTAGATATTTAAGACTCAAAGCACAAAAAATTAATTTTGAATATTATATTAAATACATAAATGTATGCAAATGTATCTTTTGATTTAAAGAAAATATGTAAGGTTAGGTTAGGAAGTGCGGTGCCAAAAATAGCACCTCCACTTGGAGACCTAATGGGGTCCATTGTGATTCCCTTAAGAAAATATGTAGTTTTGAGAATTTTTGGTGATGAAAATTTGAAAATTGGGAATAAGGTATTACATAAAACTGCAAACCCTAAGTGGTATTACGAAAAACTTAGCATTCCCCCAACTAGTCTAATTTTATTTTTCTTTTCATTTTCCTCAAAGTCTTATTCGTTTAGAAAATTTAACCACCAGAGAAGCCTTTAATTACGCTCATGTCCGAGAACATACACGAACCGCACTGAGTACCTTTAAAGATGGGGCTCGTTTTTAATTGATATGAGAGCGTAAAACAGGCACATATGTCCCCGGATATGATCATAATGTTGAATTAAAGTAAAATGTTGCAATTTGACAACATGCAAGCTAAACCTAAACCAAGTCCTTCTTAGCTTGACAAGAAGTTTCTTATTTGCTCAAAAGTTCATTGAACAGTTTGAGGTGAAGTCAACAAGTTCATTACAACGGCCACTGGCTAATATTGCGTAAATAAAAATTCCAAAAGCTTTCATCTCTTGTGACTAATATAAATCTCAGATCTTTTTATCTTGCATTATTACACTTTCTGTTTGGCATATTTTGCACTGTATTGCAAGGTCATGAATAGTGGGCAACATTCAGCGTTGTGGAAACTTGCACTACCAACAAAGAGGACAACAACAAAAGAAAACAACGTTAATAAGCTGCCGGTATATTCATGCCGTGTTCAGGCAGAAATACCAAAAAGTCAATTCAATATGTGTGCTAAGCTCATACATAAATACTCGTATTTGCATGTTCGTATTTGTGTGAACGTAACCAAAAAACAAATAACTAAAGCCATAAGTGCAACAAATTTCAATTTATTGGTACTACGAGACAAACAGCCAGAGAAAGAGACAGAGATAGAGCGAGGGAGAGTGGATAGAGAATGCCAAATCGAGGTCATACAAACATTGGTTGCTCTTTAAAATGACAGGTTAATGCTTTTACTATTGCTGCTGTTGGTTTTGTCCCTTATAGCATTTTATATTATTTCTGCGTAAATATATATATGTATGTGTGTGTGTATGTATGTATGTATGTGTGTTAGTAGACAAACTCATGGCCATAAATACACATTAATATAATGTGGACAAATTCGTTGAATTTGAGCAAATTATAAAATAATGCATACGTTTTATTTCGCAGAATATAAAATAATTATGAACGAAGGTGGTTATTAAGCGCTTTATAATTTATACACATTAAGATTTATTTCCTCGGGCATAATGACTTGCTTTTGATATTTTCAATATTCTATGTATTTCTTAAGCCCAATAGAACTTAAGCAAGGGGTAACTGTCAAATGAACTGTCATACTGCGCTTACTTTTTGTCACTTATGATCAGTATATAATGGCAAATTATCATGAATAGCTTGAAGCTGAAACAGCGCTATTAAATTGTCTATATTTACTTTACAAATTAGTCGTGAATTTGCGAATTTTGTGAACGACTTCGCAATTTGTATGGCGCACATAATCGTCTATCTGAGCAAACGATGCATCGAACTGTGTATAGATTTCATAAGATATGCTCTCTAAATGATGCAATAGAACCAACACGTTGAAGGAATGTATGAATGAAAATATGAATGCCGATCCAAATTTCTCTCGCTTTCGTCGGTCGCAGGAATTGACGCTCTGCCTAACCCCACAAGATCCCAATATGCTTTGTTCTTTGGCCGATTGGTCTCTAAATCAGAGGTAAACTGAGCCGAAGTTTTATATCAAAATTATTTTCAGCGATAAGGCATTTTTTCCTAAACAGGGTTGGGGGGTGGGGGGGGGGCAAATTACGGCATTCGATTCGATTCGAAATTTTAAAATATTTCCATATAAACTCTATTGAAATATTTCGTAATTTAGTGCGATAACGAGTGCCGTAATTTGCCCCCAGGTTTGTTAAAAAAACAAAAGTGCCCCATATATTGAATAAAACCGATCCACAACCGACCGAACTGATTACCATATATCCAGCAACATGTGTCGTTTCGGACGTTGAACCTTATTTCTTCAAAGCAGACAGAGATGGTTACCGCACCATGATCAATGCCTTTAGGTTTTAATATATTAATGTCATTGATGCCAGTGAGATTTGTTTTTTTAACAGGATGAAGTAAACATTTTATTAAAGCTTTTGAAATCAAAATTGTTGCAAAAAGTTGATTTCGAGAAATGGACCTGTCAATTGCCAATTGTCAGGTATACGAATATTGTTTTTATAATGTGTGTATACTTATGAGCACCACTGTACTTGTATCAAACCTTTACATATTTATTTTGTGCAATGACAATTTTACCCTTTTTTGAATTTTAAAGTAAAGTAAAGTAAAAAATAAATATTTCTCGTATTCTATTTTATAACAATTTCATATTTGATTCCTGATGTTTATAACAAATTCGCACGCATTTTTCAAGAAATCTTATTAATTAATATTGAATACAAATGCATAATATAAAAAAGGTAATAGAAAATCATGGATAATAAATTCTTTAGATATACTTAAGTTAACACACAAATATTTGGCATGTGATGCGCCGCACGGTGGTTAAGAATAAATTTTCATTGGCTAAAACCTAAGTTGTTTTCTAGGATTAGATGTTTAAAATTTTTACATCAGCAAAAATGAAAACTAAGGTAGTCAAAAAATTAGCTAAAATTATTAGCAGTAGTGGGCGTGGCATGCTGCTAAAAACAAAGAATTTCTTTCAATTAAAAATTAAAAAAAATTTGTCATATTTGATCTAAGTGTTTTTTTGAAATGTAGCATCGAGTGTTATCTTTAATAAATGGTATGTGCAGACCCTGTATAATTTGTAGTTAGGGTGCTAAACCCCCATATTTTCATAAAATTCTAAGTTAAGTTTTGTATAACTTTTAAGAATCAGAAGGGATAAAAAAACGCAACCATCCAAATAGAGAATAAAGTATCTTTTTTTTTATTTTAATAAAAATACACAAAAATTAAAAAGAAAAAAATTTACAGAAATTGCTAGTATTTTTTTTTACTATTTTATGTTTCTACACTTATAAACGATTTTTAAAATTATTTTTTTTGTTTACGGGTAGAGCTTTAATATTTTTACGAAATTCTGAGGGGAAATTCTCCCCCCTTATGCATAACTCTGTCATTTGGCAAGCGGTTTGCAAAATTCCTTTTTTGTTTGAAAGCTTTTGTCCACAGTTGGGTCCCATAATTTTTTTGTAAGTCTAAAAGGGGGGGGGTTTAATTTCTGTCCTTGTTTATAACCCTGTCATTTCTAAAGCGATTAGCAAAATTCTTTTTTTCTGTGAAACGATTTGTCCGCTGTTGGTTCTAATATATTTTTTTTATTTCAATCGGAGGGGGGAAATTTTATCCTTTTGTGAATAACTCTGTCATTTGTCAACTGATTTTAATTTTTTTTTAAACATTCACTTAAAAGCATAACTATGTAAGCATTTCAAAGTATTTTTTATTTTAAAGGGTTTAGTTGCAATGCGTTCTTAAACATTTTTTTTTTGGAAATCTGTGTTGCATTTTGTAATGTCTTTGCATTGAAGTGGGTTTTTTTGTAGAGTTATTTTAACCAAGTATCGTGCAGATATTTATCAAGTAGTAACCTTTCAGTTATTTATATTTGGGCATGTCTTATATGTGCCCTTAATTATGAAAGTGGTATAAATCATATATTTCTTTGGCCCACTTATTTAGTAGATTGCATTTGAACAAGTCCAAAATTTTAATTTAGAGTTGTAGTAGCCTTGATAAATAAAGGGTGTTTTTTATTGAGGTATAGAACTTTAAGTTGGCATCACTTTTTTAACTGGCGGCCATTTTGTCAGCTGTTAAGTGATTAATATTTAGTTTGGTTTGCCATTTCATCATGAACAGTTTGACAAAAGAACAACGCTTGCAAATCGTGCAAATTTATTTCGAAAATAATGGTTCAGTTCGCGAAGTTTACCGCAAGCTCCGTCCATTTTATGGTCGACATAATCGTCCATCAGAGCAATTAATTCGGTTAACCATGGATCGTTTTCGCACTACGTTTACTCTATGTGATAATACGCATCCGCAGAGACGTCGAACAGTGCGCACCGAAGAAACAATTGCCGCTGTAGAGCAAAGTGTTGAAGAGGACCCGAATGAATCGATTCGCCACCGTGCACAGCAATTGGAGCTTTGTCCATCAACTTTATGGAAGATTTTGAAGATTTTGAATGTGAATGAGTTGTGGTTCCAACAAGACGGCGCTACATGCCACACAGCGCACGTCACAATCGATTTATTGAAGGAAACATTCGATGAGCGCATAATTTCGCGGAATGGACCTGTCAATTGGCCACCAAGATCGTGTGATTTGACACCATTGGATTATTTTCTTTGGGGATATGTGAAGTCGCTCGTCTACGCCAACAAACCAGAAACGTTAGGGGACTTGGAAGCCAACATTCGTGGCGTTATTGCCAACATACGGCCCCATATGCTCGAAAAAGTGGTTGAAAATTGGACCTGTAGAATTGGCTTTATTCGAGCCAGCCGCGGCGGCCACATGCCCGAAATCATATTTAAACATTAATGGCATAAAATTATCCTTCCAATAAAGCCAAATTGATGGACATTAAAACGATTTTCTTGTGTTTTATTTCAATTCGAAGTTCTATACCTCTAAAAAAACACCCTTTATAAATTTATTTAATATTTAAGAAATATTATTTGAAGTTGTTTTAAGATTTATTTAAAATTTCGAAACAAAAATGCATATGACTTAGACCAGTTTCATAATTAAGGACACATATACTTTTGTATAGATATCCAAAAGAGTCTAGAATCTATTTATGACTAAAAAAAACTAGGCTTAAGTATTATGTTTTCAAAAAGCTACTTTGCTGTTTTTATAAAGATGATTTAATTTTCATTATGAAGCCTTTTTTCCAAAAAATAAAAATTAAAGTTCAACATTAACCTTAAATTTCTCAAGAACCACTGCACTGATTGCAATGAATTTAAATTTAGCAATAAAAGCTTAAGATGTTATCTATCCACTAAAAAAAGAGAATTACAAAAAAATCTGCATTCCTTCAAAAGTTACGGAGTTTTGGCCGATGAAAAACGCTTCAAAACCACTGTGAGCCGTACAGAAAGCAAACAAATTTTGTAGAATATTTTTATAATTTTTATAAATATACATATAAATAAATGAAAGGTATTTGCAATTAGTTCTTAAATGACTAATTTACATTTTGTGTATGTCATGAAATGTTATTGAACATCCCTATATATTCATAATAATAAACAAATTCCGGCAAATTTATTTAACGCACATCCGTTTCCTTTATCGATATATTTGCTTCGAATACATTCAATATTAACATACATAGTTTTTGCTAAATATTTTCATATCTCTAAGCATTCACCATTGCTTTAAACACTATACAAATGTAGACATATAAAAATGATTTAAAATTAAATTTCCAATTAATGCAGACCAGCAGTGGGCACAGCAATAAATACAAACCGAATGCACACACACAAACACACTGACAAATGTGTATGTGCATGCACTCGAAACATTTGCTCTCAAACGAATTTCCATTGATTTATATGTTTGAGAGCTGTAAGATGAAACCATGATATATTGATTCATGCCTAACAATCAATTCTACATAATAATCTTCTGCATCGGTTGCAATAAATCAAACTACACAGGGACAGAGATACATCTACAAGGACATACACTAACGCATAAACACACACACACACACACACACACACGGACCCTTGCCTCACCATTCATACTACACCTACACCAATAGGCAACAAAAACTTAAAACAAACATCATTGACTACCCATCGATAAACAACAACAATATATAGAGTAGTACGTTTCACACATCTACAAAACTCTATTACACATACAAATATATTTGTATGTGTATTTGTTGGCCACCAACTCTGGTACGTAATCACAGCCAAAACTTTAGTGTTCTCTCGTTAACTTTTACAGTCTTGCAAAGATTCACAATAGCAGCAGTAACACCAACAATAACGAAATAACGAACTTTAACAATAACAATACCAGCCACTACTTGGCAAATACCAGCAACAATGTTACTTCAAGTCTAAAAGAATAAATAAAAACGCTCATCTAAACTTTAACTCATTACAAAAATTTCTATTTTTACTCCAGTAAAGCGCGCAACCTCATTATGATGTTACAGACACAACGACGACTGAAAATCCATCAGCAGTTAGTTACAACAGGATTCAATACTCCCAGTGCTTGGTGGGGGGGGGGGGGGGGGGTGGACAGGCTTGAGTAATGTGGTTGTTTAGAAAAAACAAATTGATTTCACATTCAAATGCAAAACAACAAATAAACAAACAAACATTTGAACGGGCAACCAAATCTGCTCCTCACTCACTCTCGCTTTACGGGCTTTTATTTTTGTTTCTGGGGTTTCAATTACCAAGTTCCTTTCAACAATTTAGCTAAAACCGAAATGACGGAAAAGTAAGCACTGAAACCAAAGGAAATAGGGAAATACTGCGTTTATTTACACTAAAGCTATTAACAGTGGGCTTAAAATACAAAAATAGCGGCGGAATTTTTTTTTTAATTTTCAGGTTTCTTTTTTATTATTCTAATTCAAAATTCTTTTTAATTTCTCAATAAGAGGCCTGGAGAAGCAAATCAGATCTGAAAGTTTGTCACAAATGTTTCAAGGATTCAGGCTAGGTAATTTTTAGGGTTCCTTGTTCTAAAGCCACCAACGTAACATGTTGAAATACTAATGTAATAAGCAGACAATTATATATAGACACTTGCAAATTTTTAAAAAGTTAGTGTATTTTTAAGCAGACTTCAACAATGACCACTGAAATTTAAAAAATCAAAATTAAAGGGAATTCAAGCAGTTAAGGAAATTTCGACTGAGTAATTTTGACAACTCGCTGCATATTGGAAACCCTAAAGCGGCCCACCCACTTTCAATATAATTGTGCATTTTTCGTATTGCACGGCGGAAGGTGGCCCAATATATTGGCAAATGTCAAAAGACTTTAGCATTTTATTGTACAATAAAGTAAATTGTGTTATGTGGTAGCAACATTGTTCGATGTTGTTTACTTTTTCACTGTCAGAAAAATTTGGCAATATTTTCTTTAAAAAATATTGTGCCATCTATTGCATAGTATAAATCAAAACGACAATAATATATACAACAAAATGTACAATAATATTGTATAGTGGAAAGGCCGCTTAAATCCTGGTACTCTCTTCGAAGTTGTGAACAATTTTCAGTAACATTGATTTTTTCTCATAAAAATTTTGACATGTACTAAATGTACCCCAACACGCGGTTTATTTTAATAAATTTCTCGCTTTTATTGCTTGAAAGTATGCAACATTGTTAAAATTTCGTGCGAAAAAGGTAGTGCTCATAGACAGAGACATTTTGCATAGAAAAATATGCTGTCACATAGATTTTACGTGTTTTTCACAATAAGAGCACAGTGCTACTTTTGCGAAACTATTTCGCAAATATTTTATATTAGATTTCGCACGAAATTGTGAATAGAGTAACAGGCTTTGGAGGCAAACTCTTGACAATTTCAGAAAAGCTAAAAATATAAAATACCGAACTAAAAAAAAATGTTGAAGCGAAAAATGAAAAATAGCACCAAAAATAAAATAAATTGGTAAAATGCAAAAAACAAAAATTATTAAAATAAAAAAAGTCGCACAAAAACTTAAAAATAGGCAAAAGCCGAAAAAAAATCGCCAAAACGGGAAGAAGCACCAAAACGAAAAAATAGGTAAAACTAAACATATCGCATACTAAATCACAAAGAGTCACAACTCAAAAATTTTCAGATGCTGAGTAGTTGCAAACAACTGTTGATACTGTACAAATGACTTAAGTATGTGACACAAAAACAAGCATAATATTTTATATTCTTCAAGAAGACTGTATTGCAAAAGAAATTGTTGAGCTCGTCATAGATTTCTTAAGTTAATTGGTTTATATAAAAGCAAAACCACTTTGATAATAAAAAAAACACAAAAATGCCAAAGTAAAGAAAAAATCGCCAAAACGAAAAAAATGCCAAAACCAAAAAAAGCGTTAATATGTATATAAATATCGTCAAAAACCGAAAAAATCGAAAAAAAACAAGCGCCAAGACTAAAAAACCGAAAATAACTGCCAAAAATCGAAAAAAATCGCCAAAACTAAAAAAAAATAAATAACAAATATAGAAAATAAAAAAAATTAAAAAATAAAAATAATCGCCTTAACGAAAAAAAAACTCAAAACTTCAGAATCGCCAAGAAACGAATAACATCGCCAAGAAAGGAGAAGAAACGTAAAAAATATAAAAAAAACGCTTAAACTTAATATATAAATTTATTTGCAAAACAAACAAATAAATTAGAAAAAATTAAAATGTCGCCAAAACAAAAAAAACGCCAAAATTAAAAAAGCATCAATAAAAAAAAGTTAAAAAGCAAAAAAAAATACCGGAAAAAATTCACCAAAAAGGGAAAAATCGTAAAATTTAAAAAATCGCTAAAACTAAAAATATGTATTGCAAAACAACAAATAAAATATGAAAAAACAAAAAAAAAATCGCAAAAGCTAAAAAAAGCCAACACTAAACAAACGCCAAAGCTTAAACAAGCGTCAGTACAAAAACAAAAACGTTAAAACCGGAAAAACAGCCGAAAAAAATACAAAAATAAGCATTATTATAAAATAGTTTTCCGGGTACTTAAAATTTTTTAAAAAGGTCTACATCAGGTAACATATTCTATGATATAGGCTAAAGTTCGTATGGTATTATATATAACCACCAAAAAAAGCTTTTTGAAATTCGTCTTTTGAAGAAAATAGATTATTAATGATCAGAAATTATAGATTTTCGTAAAAAAATTTAGTTTGAAAATTATGTCACTTAAGATGTTTTGGCGGTTATGGCATGATACGTTGGCCGCGAAGTCACACTTTACCTTATTTTTTTTAGAAAATCTGCACTAGCCCCTAATAACAAAAATTTATGCTGCCTTATCGTGGTTGGCGTATTTCTAATATGACGACGACTGTTTGGAAATAGATTAAAGAAGTCTTCAACAGTTTTTCTTTAATCTATTACCAAACAGTCGTAGTCGTATTTGAAATACGCCAACCACGATAAGGCAGATTATCTTATGAGGAGATGATACGAATGCTACGGAGTAAAAATGCCAATGATAATTAACGCGTTAATTTTATCGTGTCCAGGTATCATCGTTTTATTTTGTAAACAAAAACAACAATGAAAGCAATTTCCCTATTTAGTTTTGTTTCGTTTTTGCTTATGAACTTGAAAAAACTGTACACAATAAGTTTACCAAATGCAGCTAGAGGAGCATAAAAGGAGAACACAAATTTAATAGTTTTGAGATAAAACGTTTCGCAAGCGTTTGCTGGCTGTTTTGATGCTCTGCTTCCTCAGAAAATATTCTGAATACCGAACACGTATGATTAATATTTAATATATGAGTTATAAATATTAATCATACGTTAGATTTACCTTTAGGCCAGAGTGCGAAAATTAACAAAGCAAAACGTTTACTTTCGTTTTGTTTTATTATTTGCAGTTGATAAAACACAAAAACACAAAAAGAAGTATGAGAGCCTACGTTTTTTTATTAAACAAAAAATTATGTATCAGAAATATGTAAGAAGAATCATATATATCTTCTTTAGATATTTCTGTAATATCTACGACATGTCCCACTGTATTTTATTAATATATTTAGAAGTGTACATGTGTGTATAAACATAATACTTGCATGTGTTAAAGTGCGAATGTACGAATGTATCTAAATATTTGTAAACATTTAAGATTAGATCTTCATGGTCGATCAATAGGATTTACAAAATCGTTAACAGGGTGTAGGAAGAAATAGAAGAAATAAATACGACATAAAAGAAAAGAAAACAACCAAATCGACAACAAAGCAATTCACACAGAGTTTATTGTTGTTATTTGCCTGCTTTTCTTAGTTCGCTTTGAGTTGTCGTAAAAAGAAAAAAATATATATGTATATAACAACTATAGAAGAAAGTGTTATTTTATTTCTACGCTCGTTATGTGTGGAAAGTATTAGTGTTTATTTTTGCACTTGTGGGGCAGAAAGTGTCGCAAATTGTGGTTAGAATTCCTTTAGATGATTTTATCGTAACGCATACATACATAAAAGTGACCATTAATACGAGTGTGTGTGTGTGTGTATGTGTAAGAGTACAAGTGAGGGCTTTTGTTATTTTATGTTCTTTTAGAAGGGTTAAGTAAATACATACACACACACCCATTCACAATAACAATAACACAAACACACACACACACACACACACAACAAAAAGGCAAACAATTGTTTTAGTAACAACAACAAAGTGTTTTAAGCTGACGATAATGAGAACATGCTTCAGTTTGCATATACATATAAAATAGGGAACGTGTGTGTGTTTGTGTGTGTATATGTGTGTTGAAAACCAATTGATTGAAGGTCGTTTTATTGCACAAATAAAACCAAACTGACACTTGTCAAAATTGTTATCTTTTAACATTTCTTTTTCAATTCTTTCTTTCCTTGTTGTAATTTTATTGCATTTATGTTTTAATTTTCTTTTTTTTCTTTTCCCTAGCGTTTGGGCAAGCTAACTATTCCTTAAGTTGCTGTAGATTTCCTAATTCTGTGTAAGTTTTGTGTGTGTGTGTGTGCAATTTGTTGAAATGTTTTTTATTATACGACAATTGATTTTTGTATGTTTCTATTCCGCACAAACAACAAATTTAAATTAATTAAGATTCTTCTTCGCCCGATTAGTTGAAAACTTATTACTTTCAGTGTTATTCTTGTTGTTGCCTGCCTTTGGGTATTCATTTGTTTTTATAATATCTATTTTGTAATTTTCTTAAGTGTCTAGAAGACGTGTTTGTTTCCTTTGGCAGAATAAATAATGTTCATGTTTGCAATATTTGGGATACAAATACTTGTTGATTATTGTTATTTGCTGGACTAGTTAATTAGTTAGTTATTTATGGCATTGAAGAAGTACATATTTGATTTTGATAAGTTATTGAAAGAAAATATTAGTTTTTTTTTCATTGTGAGCATATTTTATATAAATTTTCTAAATATTTCTAACAATGCGAGAAGTTGATAGATTTTGTTGATTCCAAAGCAGCAATAATTAATATTACAAGCATAATAACGTGGCTTAAGATTAAGTCAAGACTCTGATTTAAGCTTTTTGGACTTTTTGTTGTTGTACTATGCCGAATCAGAAATTTTTAAAATTTAATATACTTTTATCACTATACGGCAGCTATCACGGAGTTTAACTGACGAGCCGTCATAGGAAATTTTACTACTCGTTTAAATGAGTATAAGCAAAGCGAGAATTTATAGTTGGACGATATGCTGCTTGATTATTGAAGATAATAAAAAAATTCTCCTCTGCCTATTTATATTAAAATTAATAATCTTTTTATATAAAAGTAGACAAACAAGCATCTTTTTATTGTCTTCGATAAGCAGGCAGATAACTTTTTTTCAGAAATAAATTCCCTAGTCGTTGTTTTGTTACATAACTAATAAATATAGCTTCGAAAAATTTAATTCATGATGGAATTTATTCAAAGTGTATCTAAGGAATATTTAAACAGTAAGCGCATTAAGTACCCCGCTATGATTTTGGCTTCAAATCTTGTCAGGGGAACCCAACTAGATACAATAAACACACATTTTTCTGATGCCTATGCCTATAAGCACAATCGCGGAAGTTAAATGACTGTATTCAATTTGAAATAAATTTGATTCAACATGGTTTTTTGTGTTATTTTATGATCAAATTCATGTTATTTCAACTTGAAACAACTTTAATTCAACTTGATTCTTCTATTTGATTTAATAGTACTGGAAGTGTTAATTTAACATGAAGTAAAATTATTTCAAGAGGAAAAAAACTGTTTGAAGATTACTTTAAATCATGTTGAATTAACATGAAAAACATATAAAAACAAAATCATTGCCAAAAAAAAACGTTAAATTAACTTTGTTTTCGCAGATTTTAATATGAAATTTTTCGGTGTGCAATCAAAAATTCTCGTCCGTCTATTTATATTGAACACTAAAATAAACACCAACATTTTTTTGTTTTTGACTTAATATACTACTTCGATACTACTAAATTTATAATTTTTTTGAGTGGTGGGCTGATCCGTTTGAAGCCAATACGGCCAAGATATGTGATCACACGGGAACCTATAGTTCTCCATTATGGCAAGGACTAAAAAAACATGTTCACCCATGAGCGTACATAAAAAAACTCAACAAGAGCGTATATGAGTAAAAAAAATATACGCTGAATGCTTCTTGATCCTTCTTGATCCTTCTTGACTTCGCGTCAATAAGTTTCTGGCTTTTTATGTTGTTCTACCACAATGCTGATGTTTGCACTTGAAACTTTATGGTTCTTAATATTTTTTTATATTATTGCAATTTTACTTTAAAGAAAATAAAAAGATTAACTTACTGTGCAGTTAAAATATTTAATTTAAATTTGATGTTCATATTTTTCTCATATGCTGAAATCATAATTTTCGTTTCTCAGGCAAAGACAACTGATGCTTTTGTTAATAAACACCTCAAAATCACCACCACAAAATGTATACGAGTACATACCCATCATAATATTTTTTGAGTCCTAATTAGCTGTCAAATTGTTACGTGCAGTGCACTTGACTTCCTCTTTAACGGCTTGAATATGTTCAGCTTTAATTTAAATTAAATTTTCAGCCAAAACATCTTAAGTTGCAACAAAAATATATTAAAGGGTATTTTTCCCAATGGGTATAAAATTTTAAATGAAGTTATTTTTCTAAAGAGAAGCGCCACTCAAGCAACCTCCTGCAGGAAAAGCTTATGTTAATGAAGAGAAGACATATGGTGAATTATTAAATGATTAAATTCAGCTCTTTTTACAACACTGCTACTAAGCATATTATTAATTTTTTATAGCATCTTTAGAGCGCCTCTGGTGTTAAGTAGGCGCCTTACTTTACTAAACTTAAAACGCCCACGATTCATTGCTACAAATATCTTCAGAGAAAGATATGCAAAAATACATAGTTTACATAAAAATTTTAGATTCAGTTAAATGCTTTATACTTTAGAATAGCAAAAGTCCATGTTTTTGTTATATAGTCTTTGTTGCAATCTATTCTTTAATAACAAGAAAAAAACACCGGTTCTAACAATGTTAGCATAAAAAATTTAGAAGTAGCTCTTACAGACATGTTAAGAATTAAAAAAAATAACTATATTTTAGCAGACAATATTGTTGACGTTGTAATAAAAATTATTGTAATAAAAGTTAAAAAAAAAATACATATTTTGTAATAGCAAGTGGAGTAGTCTATGAAAAAAAGAAAAGGAAATAGAACAACTAAGTATATACATGTTCCTCTTCCGTTTCGTTTGCATACATAAAAGCTACGAGTACACCCAACCACTATATATTTATAAAAGCTGAGTTAAAGTTGTGAGTCGTTGTAGGTTTTCATCATCGCCATAAAATTGTATGACAAAGTTTCTTACGTTAACACCAGCACTTGAATAATATGCACATTGACGCCCATCACTTAAAAATACACACAAACTTACACCAACACACGTAAACACACACACCCACATACATATATACACATATATATACACCAAGAATGTCAAAACACACAAGTAAATATATATATGAGTGTGCAAAGCTTTTAGCACGTTTCTTTTGTACATACCCAGCAAACAGAAAATTTAACTTTAACTTCTTTAAGCATAAAATGATGTAATTTTAAAAGCAGAAACTCCCTGTTAAGTCTCTCCGGAATTGGATAAGTAAAAGTACATACAATCTAATACTAATACTTTCAAGGTGCATGCCAAGTTTCGCAAAAATCGATGAAATAGAAGCTGATGAAATAGAATATTCAATTTTAATGGGCGTAGCCCCGCCCACTTTATTTTAATACAAGATTAAGTACTTTTCTGAGCTCAAGTTGTGTCCCACAATTTCTTTCAAATCGATCAAGTAAAGACACGTGAAATATAATATTAAATTTTAATGGGCGTGGCCCCGCCCACTTTATTAAATGCAAGAATGTGTCCTTTAAAGAGCTCAAGATGTGTCCTAAGTTTCGTAAAAGTCCATTAAGTAGAATCAGGTAAAATATTATATTAAATTTTAATGGGCGCGCCCCACCCACTTTATTAAACGCAAGAATTTGCATTTTTAAGAGTTCAAGATGTATGCTAAGTTTCGTTAAATTTGTTTAAGGACATGCACGTAAAAAATAATTGTAAATTTTAATGGGCGTGGCCCCGCCCGCTTTTTTTACAACATTCAAGTACTTTTCTGAGCTCAAGTTGTGTACCAAGTTTCGTAAACATCGATCCAGTAGAAGCACGAGTTACGTACCCACTCTATATCTAATAGTAGTTGCTGGTAAAGTGTAGTGAACCTAATAGCTTCAATTACATCTTTAAATTCCGTTCCCACACTTTGCCAGACAGTAACATCAGCATTTATATAAATATGTTTATGTTGCTTACCTTTAATTAAATATAAGTTTAAAGTTACATTTTTGGAATCCCACATTTTGGTGAAATGATTTTATATTATTATATTTTTATATTTTAATGTTCAGTCTTAAGATTCATTCAATAAAGGACAGTTGTTCAAAAGAACGTCCGTCACTAGAAATCAAATGTTTGCTTTAGTTTTATTTCAAAATAAATACAAAAGGCAAATATAATTCACGTGATATATAATATTCTATTTTTTTGGGCGTGGCCCCGCCCACTTTATGAAATGCTAGAATGTGTATTTTTAAGAGCTCAAGTTGTGTCCCAAGTTTCGTAAAAAACCATCAAGTAGAAGCAAGTGAAATATAATATTCAATTTTGTTGGGCGTGATCCCGCCCACTTCATTAAATGCAAGAATATGCATTTTAAGAGGTCAAGAGGTGTGCTAAGTTTCGTTAAAGTTAGTTGAAATATGCACGTGAAATATAATATTAAATTTCAATGGGCGTGACACCGCCCACTTTTTTAATACAATTTTAATTACTTTTCTGTAGAAGCACGTGAAATATAATATTAAATGTTTTTGGGCGTGGCTCCGCCCACTTTATTAAATGCAAGTACATATTTGTGTCTTTAAGAGCTCAAGATGTGTGTTAAGTTTCGTTAAAGTTAGTTAAGTACATGCACGTGAAATATAATATAAAGTGTTAATGGGGGTGGCCTAGCCCACTTTTTTAATTGCAGGATTGTGCCTTTTTTGGAGTTAAGTAAGGTGTGTGACAAGTTTCGTAAAATTCGGTCAAATAGAAGCATGTGAAATATAACATCAAGTTTTTTTTGGGGTGTGGCTCTGCCCATTTTTCCAGCTGACGTTACGAGAGCCTAATATACTGGATAAGTTTCCTACTAATCGAATAAGTAGAATATTATAAAATTAACTCAAATCAAATAAAAAAAATGTAGGCGTGACTGCGCCCACTTTTTAACAATGGGACCACATGGAAGCTGGTATAGCTCTTAGACAAAAAATTAAGTTTGACAATCGGTCTAAAATGTAAATGTACGAGTTATAAAGTAACAGTGCCAAAAAAAATGCAGACGAAGTCGGTTAAAAATAAAATTGATACTCGTACCGCATTTAGTAAACTTGAATTTATAAGCGATAACTATAACATATATATGGTCTCTTTTTCTAACATATTTATTCTCAAAAGTCTACACATAATTATTTTATACAGACTTTTAAGAAGTGCACAATTGCAAAACTTTTATATGACTTATTCATAAAAAATAATTTTGTTTTATAAAAAGTGTTTATAAAAATATTATGTATGAAACCACGTTTTATAAACCTCTTATATCTCGAAAATACTTTTTAATAAATAATGCCTTATATTTAAATAAAATATTTGCAATTGATAATATCAAACCGAATTGTTTGCTGGTCTACAGCTGCACTACAACATGTAGCACTGCCACTGTCACTACGACAACTGTAAAAATAACAACAACCAGCTACCACAACTACTATTTTTGGCTTAAGGTTTCATTCATATGAATGTAGAAGTAGTTGTGTGGAGTTGTGGCAAAAGACCGTGAAGCAGGAAACACAAAAAATAGCTGAACACAAGTTGAGCAGGAGAGCAGGAGAGTGGTAGTAGAGGAGTATGCAGGCCGTCATAAAAGAAAACATACATAATAATTTTAATATGAGATGAATTTTATTATAATGTTTATTGTTAAAGTTTTCTTTCAAGCACTGTGACTATGTTTATACGTTGTGCAAGTATTTGTGTATGATGAGAGAGTTTGAGTATGTACCTCAATCAACATTAACAACTTTTTTCCCACAGCACATACATGTACGTATACATACATGTACACACAGACACAACACACACACACACACACACACTGGATTACATCTATGTAAATTTACCCTTACAAAGAGTTTGTCTCTCAACTCACATGCACTTTGGGTGTTGTAACAAATTAACAGTATTGAAAAGTTTAAAGTGCTCTTTTTTCTTGAGTTTTTGGGTAAGTGTAAGTGTGTTTGTATGTGTGTGTGTGTGTGCGTGTGCTTCTTTTATTTATACATTTTATTTGTTATATTTTATTTGTATATTTAACATGCATGAGTTTTCGGTGGCGATGATGGAAGATGTTGCTGTTATTTGCTATAAAAATCACACACACACACTTTTTAGTACTGAAATGTTTTAAAAAAGTTTACAGCTTCCTTCAGTTAAAATAAACTCTGATAAAAACATTGCCATATAAAAAAATATTTTAAAATTAAAATATACTTAAACACGATAAATCTTCTTAATCTTATAGAATAACTTATTTAGACCGAATTAAAACCTTCACTTTTATACTTCCCCGAACAGGCGCATAAGAGCTTTCTGTGGAGAAACACAACTTTTAACACACTCTTATCAATTCGGCTTAACGAAAGCAAACTGTATGGTAAAGTAGGTATTCGAAGTATCCCAGTTGGCCAAATCGTCGCAGACGACATTGTCTTGGACGACTAATATACATGTCGCCTGTCGATTAGGGTTTCTAATCGACAATTCAAAGGAAATCATCGTTCATGACTATCTGAGCGACAATGTCACACGTTTTGTCTTCAATAAGACTTTGCTGAGGACAATCTGCGCGAAAGTGTCATAAGTTTTGTCTTCGATAAAGCAATGCTGACGACAATCTGAGCGACATTGTCGCCCATCTTGTCTTGCGTGACCTCCGCGCCATTTGCATGAAAATTTCGTCGACGATTTGTATGTCTGTCTTGCTGTCTTCAATATGTCTTCTACGACTTACCATTGTCTTGTACAAGTCGTCAATGATGTCTTAAACACGTGGCCAACTGGGTTGATAGATTATTTTATTTAAAGATATTAGTACTACGTATAACTAAAGTAAAACTCTCTCTAACACACACACACACACGCACATATACATACATACATATGTATATGCGTTAAGAATGCCTTGAAGCCACTCTAATCAACATTGGCTTTTGTATTTTGTTAAACAATGAAATTTGTTAATACAAAAGAGCCAAAAACAAAACAACTCAATTGGCTAAAAATATAAAATATCAAGTCCTTATTTTTATATGTGAGCGAGCTTATGAAAAATATATGAAACCATGTTTTAGTTTTATGGTGCAGAGTCCAAAATAAGTTTTTTTTGAGGAACATGCTACATTTGATGTTTCAAAATGAACTACATTGAGAAAGAATTAAAGTCAATCAATGGAAGAAAGTATAAAAAAAATTTTTTTATAAAACTCTAATAAAAAATTAAATGATGTTTTCATATACAAAAAAAAAAGAGGAAAATTAAACGTCAGTTAAACTATCAATGACGATATAAAGTATATGCGCTTTTCCATAGAAAATCACGTTGTCATCATTATTGAGTTATTATGCTAAAACCCATCATTTACTTTAGTGACTACGTCTGTCACGTATTGATTCAAAAAAAGCAAAATTAGTTGCCCTCATATAACTACAAACTGTTTGCTTCAAATGCACTGCAAGATATGTTTATTGAGCAATTTAAAAAATATAATTCTTTTTAATTAGTAGTGCTTACACAACGATTACCAAATATTTGTAATTGTAATTGAACATTTTCAATTACAACTAAATTTAAAAAAAATATCAATTACAATGACATGTTATTGCAATTGAAAACATGACCAACTGCAATTAAAAGTAATTGAAATCGAAAAAACAATTACAATTACATGTAATTGGAAAACTTAATTCTTAATAAAATATATGAAGAAAATGCATGTAATTTCAGTTTCAATTACAATTCAATTTTGTTCTATTTAATTGAAAATAAAAATAATGACATTTAAAAGTAATTGTAATGGAAAATATGTAAATTGCAAATATGTACGTGTAATTGTAATTGAAAGAAACTTAATTATAGGCACAAGTAATTGTTAAATTAAATTTAGGAATGTTCACAAAATTGTAATTGAATTTGTCAAGCTAAAGTAACTATGTATGTGCAATTACATGTAATTGTAATTGAAAAAAAAAACCGACTACAATCAGATGTAATTTGTAATTGAAAATTTTCCAATTATAATTACATTTAGTACCTGGAAATAAAATGTTTTTCAATTACAATTTGTAATTTTTGCTGAAGCAAAAATCAATTACTTTAGATGTAATTGTAATGGTGACAAGAACGCTTATTAGTAAGGTGTGCGCTGTAAGGAAAGCAGGGCGTTTCACACAATCCCAACCAAAGAAGTATACATAATATTATATATCGCCGGGCGGTAGCAATATGAAACTTTTACTGGTGAATTCTATAAAATAAAAAATATCACCTTGTTTAAAGGTGCATGATAAAAAATCTTGTCATCCCTGTGACAATATTAGTTTCCATATCACGTAAAGAGAAGACAAGTTATAAAAACCTGGAATGCACAATTCTTAGCAGCTGACAGCTGTAAGGATTTTAAAATGTATTCAAATGAGAGTGGCTGATTTTATTTCTGTTGAATCCATACGTGTGAGATGTATGCCATTTTTTGTCTTTTTTTAGCTTTATCAGCTTTTTAGAACAAACTTCATACTTATTACTTTTTTCTTAACCTCACAGGTCGAAATAGCTAATTGCATTAATAGCATTGAAATCACAATGCTCTGAAAATAATAATTGCGCGAATGCCCTTACGACAGAAAAGGATTACACAACAAATTTGCAGCCACGATACTAATACAAATAACTAAGTCCAGTATCATGAATATCAAAATCATAAAATATACACGTACACCATGAATTTACTCACGCACATACAAGCAACAGCGGTAAAAATTCGTGGACCTGCACTAGGGAGGCCATTTGGCAGGCCAGTTTGAAAATAATGGAAGATGTTATTGTAATTGCTTGGACAACGGCTTCGAAAATAATATAAAGCATATCATAGTCTTAATTTTCATCATTTTGGAAAAAAATGTTATTCGAAATTCTTTAAATTTTCAGCAAATAATCTTGCGAGTTTCAAAAAATTGTTTAGCTTATCTCACGTTATAGGAAGAAAGTTATTGATTTTAATCCCATATTTTCGAAAATCGAATTTTCATCATATTTTGCCATTTTGAAGTCCTGGAAATCGATTTTGATAATAATATCTAATTTTAATGGGCGTGGCTCCATACATTTTTCATCTTCGAGATTGTGTTGTTGCGATTGCTATAGCAATCGGATAAATAAAATGTCATAAAATCTAACTTTTAATCAGAAATAATTTCTTAATCAGGCTTAAGTTCAGTAATTTCAATTCTTAACGAATGAAATATTTTTATTAATTAATGTGAGTTTCTAAAGACGAGAAAAAGACTTAAACTAGACTTTATTAGCTGCGAGAAATACCGATATTTTTCTGTGCAGCCACGCACTTCATCAGCACCCATGTCTATCTACTGGGGTAGATTCGGTAAGAATTGAAATTACTGAACTTAAGCCTGATTAAGAAATTATTTCTGATTAAAATTCACTACAGTTCAGTTAAATCTAAAAAATGTCTCAAATCAAACTTTAAAAAATTTCCCAATTTTTTACAATTGAACCAAATGGAATCTTTATTCTCACAGTTAAAAAAATTGTATTTAAAATCGGTCTAAAAGGTACTGAGTTATAAAGTATCAAAAGAACCAAAAAAAAAAAAAAATAAGTGATAACCTCCTCCTTTTTTGAAGCCGGTTAAAAAGGAATTATTTATTACTGACAATTTTCCTATTTTCGGGTGATTCGTCAGCGAGATAATCTTTGCGAAAGTTTACAGGAAATCGTTTGTTTTAATAACTTCATACATTAGGAATTTTTTCATGAAATTTCATAAATTTTGTTGCATGAAACTTTTTCTATTTGCTAATTGCAGCGCTATAGAAGAGAATTTTATATAACAAAGGACGTAGAATGAATCCCTGATGCATTTTTGGAATTGGTTTTTGGATATGAGTTGCCCCTCCAGGCCTTCTAATTTGAAATTTAACATTTTCATGCAACTAATTTCATGAAAAAAAAAATTTTTAATATAAATTAGGTAATAGTCAAATCGTTTTTAGATATTCTCTTATTTTTATAGTCTCTGAAATTGCATGGGATGACGTAAATTTGTCTAAAATATGATGAACTACAAGTTTAACTCATTCCCATATTTTTTTATTTTATTTTTTTTGCCATTGATATGGACCTTTGCAGTAAGTTATTAGATCTGCTCATATTATTCTTCAAAAGGTGGCCTAAAGACTACAAAGTCTTTAGCAGATATATTATATTTGAAAGCGTGGGCCAGCGCAGCTTTAAGATGCTAAATAAGGCCTCTTAGAAGGCCTAACTGCTCCTTCTTTATGCCGCTAGTAAGCTCATACGAGTATAATGCAACGTTAATAAGGCCTAAAGGAATAAACACAAATACATAAACTGCACAAATACATAAGAGCACAGGCACACACGCAGGGATATTTGTTATACGAGTAAAGTACAAATAAAATCAATGGATGGCTTATTAAAGAGGAATGAGAATGAAAGAGACTCCTATTATTTGCCACTTGTACTACAACAACAACAACGACAGCGAAGCATAACAACTACAATATGTATATTTTGATTTAACTAAAGGTCGGGCAAAATGCAATTATTACAACATACCACACACACATCAGCAACAACCAACAACAACAACAAAGTGAGAGTTGAACAACAATAACAACAAACAAATAAACATGCAAATTCTACACAAAATGTAGAAGAAGAAGGGCTTATAAGAAAAACCCCAACAATAACAACATTCAAACATAAAACACAAGCTGCATAATGAAATGAAATCCACTTAAAAGGCCTGTTCTAATAAACGGAATGTAATGCATAATTAAAAAATAAATCTTGGGTGAAAAAAAAGATAGAGAAATAAACAACAACAGGCCTTAAAACTAACACAAGCACATGCACACATAATTTTAAGAGTCCTGCTTTACTTACACAAACACATCTATACCTACATATCCATATGTATATGTGTGTTTTAAGGCAAACAATCAGAATAATACTTACAGAGTCTGGTAGTGACTTTAATGGCAAGTGCTAAATACTTAACATTCAGGCTGTTGGGAAATGTTAATTTGATCCTTTGGAAGCATTGGAAGTTTGTTGGAGCTTTTGTTGCATTAAGGATTTGTAAGATCTTATAATACAAATTACGAGGTTCGTGCAAAAATTTGCAACTTGGCTGAAGTGGTTAGCACACTGACTAAAAAACCGAAGCTGCTGGGTACGAGCCCGGTCTGCGACAGTCTTTAAACAACAACTCCACATATTTGTCTGATGTGCATTACTGTCCCTTTGTATAAGTTGTTGTAGGAAAGTTCAAGTGATGAGGCATGGTCACTGGTCGCTGGTCACTATACTATACCGACACAAGCAGATAATAATCCTAATGTAACTAACATCAGAGCGCGCTCTTTCGACGAAGTAAAAAAACCAATAAATTTGCTACTAAGCACAGCTTCAAAATTTAATACGCCTCATTGACACTAGAGGCGCTGCAACTCTGCACTATTAAAAACGAACCAAAAGCAGAGTTGTAAAAGAATGAATTTTTGCTCTATCTTTTCCTTTACCACCTGCCTTCTCTGTCACCTGAGTGTCTGCCTGAGTGTTACTTCTCTTTAAAAAGAGGTCAACTAAGGGAGGAAGTGCTTCTATGACTGAGAATATAAGGATAGCTACGTTAAAAGAACTCAAGTGCTAATTTCTGATTATTAAAATAAAACTTGAAGGAACTTACACATATATCGAAGCGACAATTAAAAAAATATGCGATAGGGTTGACCTCGCAGGTCATCTCAGAAACTTTCCTCTTACTTTAAGTTCAAAGCGTTTTCGACGACGATATCACTCAAACCATTTAAACGCTTAAGATAACATTTGCCGCATTCGATGCAGTTTTTCAAGTCCAAATAGGTAAATGAATCCTACACCCAGAGAAAAAACATCCTAAAATTAATAAAAACCACATTGAATTAATAATAAAACATTAACGAAAGTCTAGTCATGTTGAAATTTCTTATTTCAATATGGAAAAATATTAATTTACAGTATTAATTTATTAATTTTATTTATTTTTGAGTATCTCTCCATACATTTTCTATTATATTGAAAATAATTGAATTAATGTTAAGGGTTCTTATTTTTATGTTGCAGCTTTTTCTTTTACAAGAAATTTTCGAGTTATTTAAATGAAGCGCTTTTGCCGAAAATTTCCGCAAGAAATCAATCGCTAAATGAGCCCTGGAGCAGTCCGAGGCTGAACCTAATTTTCATAGACAAATCATGTTCAGCGCTGATGATGATGAATGGTAGTCAACAAATAATTTAGTCGCATTTGGTAAAATACCAATCCATATGCGATTCATGAGCCAGCCGATGAGCTCGAGTAGAAATCTTGGCCCCCCGGCCACGCATGCAGCACACAATTTTCCTGATTGGCATAGGCCAATACACACAATCACGGAAGATGACTGCATTAAATTAAATGCATGTTGCTACAACTTCAAATAAATTTGATTCAACATGATTCTTCATTTTGCCTTAACAACAATGGAATGTTAAATCAACATGAAACAAAGCTATTTCTTTGACGACTACAGTAACTCATGTTGAATTTACATGAAAGACATATGAAGCAAAATCGTTGCATAAAATGTGAAATTTTTCTGTTTGTTGGTAAAAAGTTTTTCCAAAAAATAGTTTCATTTATTCAGTGAAATAACAGCAATTGAACAAAAAATTTCAAAAAGTATCTGCGAAGTTGAATCACTTCTATGGTGGCATATTTTTCTTATAGAAGATTTATTTTCTGATTTGAATGTTGTTGATGAGAATATCACAATGAAATTCTGACTGCAGTGAAATGATTCGAATCGAATCTGTAAAACGGATAAAATTCGCCTAGCGATACAACCTTCGATATATAAATGTTAACTAAAAACTAAATTTAAGAATAAGACCCCAACAATAAACATTAACTCCTTTTCCTCCCATTAGAAAAATAACTTATTTGAAAACAGTCTGCTTAAACAACCTTTTAAGAGGGCTCAAAAATATACATTAAGCCCTCTTCCTGACTTTAATACTCGTAAGTGCATAGGGAATGGGAGTATGAACAGCAGATATAATATGACATTGTTACCTTTACTATTATACACACTTAGCTTAGAGCAATTAAGATAGCAGCAGGTATTTTTCTTTTATAAAATTTATTTTGCACATTTCAAGGATAAGGCCAGTTAATGAAGGGGGGGGGGGGGGGAGGCGGAAAATAAAATCCCATTTGAGAGAGTGAAAAAAAAAATTATATAAAACACCAAGTTTTATATTTAAAGCATGAGGAAAATAAAACAAAACAGGGACATTACAACATGTATCCTTTTGAAATTGCCAAGTAGTATTCTGCATGTTTTATTTGCTTGCAAGTACTTTGCTTCAATACTTAGTTAATTTTATTTTTTTTTTCTTTCTTTCTTTTTCGCACTTCTAATTTTTTGCAACTTTATTCTATACAATTTCCTTAATGCAAACAACAAGCCACCACATGAATACAAAATCAGTTTTTCGTATTCATTTTAAATGAATGTAGGGAAAAGAAAGGAAAGGGAAAGTGTAGTGAAGTAAAGCAAATGCTTAAATGTTTTATATTTATATATAGTTAAAAAAATATATATCTATTTATCATTTATCATGGCTAAATGCTGCTGCTTGCTTGTTAGTAACTAAAACAGGTGAACTGTGGCAATTAGATCTCAGCAGCAGCAGCAGCAGTAAAAGCAAATGCTTCTACTCACACAATCCGCAAAATTACGATGAAAACTTAACCACAATCAGGCATAAATTGTTGTATGGTTAGAAAAGTCCAGAGAATTGCCACCAGCAATAATAATGAACACAAAAAATAAATAAAACTAACAAGATACATACAACAAGACATTTTTGCTAACTATGCGTTTTACGTTTTCACTTTTAATATGACTCTGTAAATGTCTAAGAGAGAGATTTGAGAAATTAATATGTGCGTATTTAAGGCTTTTTATTTTTAGGGTAAGACTACGAGCGAACTCAATAATCTACCCGGCAGTCTATGGAAATAAAGCTCCGGTGTAATCATATCAAAAGTTGCAGTGTTTTTAATAAAATAATATAACTAAACTTAAAGTATGGTGATGCAAATGCGACAACGTTTCAACCACTAGAAACAGGGAACGAAAATAAATAACAGGCATAGGCGTAGAAAGGCCATTCTGGGGTGGCCTTGCCTTCCCCCCTCCCCATGAATTATTAGAAATTGTTTGTAATTATTTATTTTAATCTTACTCATGAAAATCCCCAGTCATAATGTTTATCCCCCCCCCCCCCAAAAAAACATTTCTAGCCACGTCAATGATAACTGAAAACGTGTAATTTGCGCCATCTGCCCTGCTCAGTTGAGTATTCATTTATAAATAAAATTCGAATCAGAGAACGGCACGAGTGCACCGCAACCATAATTACACCGCACATGTACTCTATATGCAAGTTTCATAGTTCTTTAAACACCACAGAAAAATTATGAGAGTACTTAAGACAATTATTATTTATTGCCTTAGATTAGGTTAGGTTAATCAGGGGTGGTCAAAAACCTCGCACACACCGGGATAAATTCTAAGCGATACCAGCAGATTAGAAGACAACCTGTAAGTATGGCAGCCTTGTTCGTGGTGCCTGTATCGAATGACGCCCGCACAGATTTAACAAACCTTAGTAGCCTACACAGTTCCACTGTCGATACGAGTTCAAGACACCAAAAAGTGTGAGCACCAAGCCAGTTATATCTAGTCCGGCTTAAGGCCGTGATTCACTATCCTACACAATCGCGCTATCAGCCAAATTTGACCTGTCGTCGTGTTACTATTGGTTTGCCGCAGTAATAATGTATTTTTAATATACTGTGCGGCAAACCACCGGACGATGTGTGCTTAATATTTTGTGGTAGTGTGGACTTAATGCAACTGTGTGACAGATTTTTTTGGCAAGTCGTAGGATTTTAGAAATATTTATGAAAATTTTCATAATAAGATAGATGCCAAGCGATCAGGGTTGTTTTTATTGTCAGACAGCTGAGAATGTTCTTTTTGAATAATTTTTTTTATGATATTGTGGCACGTAAAACTCCATTTCGAAGCGATTTTTTAAAGTAAGTCAGACTTCTGCAAGATTTTCTTGTAAATGAATCGTGCGATCGTGTAGAATAGTGAATCAGAGCCTTTAGAGAAGGACAGTGGCATAGTAGATGTTCTATTGTTTCAATTACTCCGGGTACCTTACATTTCCTGCAGATACCCTCAAGTATTCATCCTATTTTGACGCCATAAGCAGCCGTCTAGCAGTGTCCAGTTAATGTCCCCACTAGAAGTTGTTTCTATTTTATTATAAAAGGACTTCGGATCACAGAAGCAGAAGTTTTGCAAGTTTTGATCGTATGCCCACATTTCTCCGCTTCTTCCCTCACCTTAGAGTCTATGATCCCTTTTCAGTTGTTGAATTTGTTTTCGGACACATACCATTTCCTCTGCCGGTAACTAAATTCCCCTTTTGGCCAGTGTTACGGCCATTTCATTTCCCTCAATTCCCAGGTGTCCACGGATCCAAAATATATGTACTTGTCTAAACATAACATATTTAGGTCATTCCTACACATGAGCATTTGTAGTCTATACACACATTCACAAGCGCATTCATGATTTTAGGGGATAAAGGCTAACTCTGCCACCATTTTGGCTGCATAGATTTCCCCTTCAAGTTGCTGCAGTGATCCCACCCGTCCATCCATCTTTGAACCATCAGTGAAAAAATTTAAACTGGAACCACTACAGTTAAGATTTTCAAGATAGCATTTTTCCCTTATGGTGATCTGTGGTTTGGAAAAAAAATTTTCATTACTGGAATGATGTAGTTCGAGCTACACTCCATGTCTTCCAGCAAAATTTACCATGACCAAATGATCTGTACGACATCTCTCCTGTTGTCCTGATGTCCGTAATTTCTACAAGTAATATCTATTGGTGCCTAGATATCTATCGTGTAAGTTGAATTTTATAAGTAAAGCTCTTAGGTATAAGCATTAGGTAAATTATCTGCGTGTAGAAATTACGCGCATAAGTCAGATAGTTAGTTTCATTGGTTTAAGGTTCAATTTAATATCTAAAGCTGCAGTAGGTGTGTTTTTTAGAGCTCCAGTGATGCAGAGCCCTGCTAGTCTCTGCATACTTTCTGCAGTTGTTCCAAATCAAACTTACTTTTCAAATTCATAATTTGATTTAATATCATAATTGGATTTAATTTTTACTTTTGCTTAAATCATCTCAATATTTTTACAACAATTATTAAGGCTTTATAAAAGATTCTTAAAACTAATTTTCACAAAAAAATTTTTTCTTCTTAACCCTTTATAAAGCCTTAATAGTTTTTATAAATAAGGCTGCTGATTTTATTATCAAAGACAAAAACCATTTTTGACGAAAATTATTTAAAGAAATCAAAAACAAAGACGCAAAAATACTGTCGCGCAAATATACTCGAACAAACCTTTTAAGTGCAAATATTTGGTAAACAAAAAGAATTATTCAAAATTCTTCAGCCAAGGAACAAGCATGATTAAATAAACAAAAAAGAAAATATAGCAACAACAATATCTTCTGCTTGTTAAGAAGATACACACAAAAACACACACACACATACATGGTGTGTAGATGCTGCTGAGATTGTCTAGACGTTGCTGTTACATTCTGGAAGCCTCGACGCATCTGCTGGCACTTCAGTCTAGCTTAAAATCAGTTTGAAGCTCAGTGGTTAATTGCAAAGAGTTGTCTATTAAAGGGTACAGTTCATTATTGTGTAGGAAAAGTGTATAAAAATAAGGTCAGTGAGTCATTATTGTTGTTGTAAGAACAGTGAACGTCGGCAGAGTGTGTCTTGTGTATAGAAAACAGCTGGTCCTTCAAGACCAGCGCAGTCTGTATTATGAGACGTGTAGGCACAACGGCGGAGTAGATGTCGTGGCAACCAGTTGTAAATCATTTATGTAATGTAAGTTGTGTGTGTGCAGTTACTCTTTTTGTGACTAGTGTAGCTGGCTTACGTGGCTGGCCACTGCACGCAGGCATTCAAGTGAATCTAGATGATTCCTTTTTGAAAATTGACTAGTGTAAGCCTATTTATTAAATAACGTGTCATTATTAACCCTTATTAGTACACTGGAGTCTTTTATTTATTTGCAAATCTTCGATTCCATAGAAAAAGAATTTGTAAAGGGTAAAAACTTAAAAATATTTTCAAGAAAAAAACCCTAAATCTTCTTACTGAACACAGTTTTGCTTGCTTTCATACAGTGATAAAAAAATCGCATTAATAGTTTGATCTCAGGTTTTTCTATTCTGTGAACAAGCCCCTTTTAAAAGGTGTAGGGAACGTGTCACAGCTTTTGCTGGCTGCTCTGGCTGTTTGCAATTCTAATAAGAGCAGTAACCTATTTTAAAACATTCTTTTGAAAAACTTAACTATTTGATAACCAATGAACTAACGGGCATAACAGAGTGCAGTATGAGTGAGTGTGTGATTCTGTAAACCAGGTGTGTACTTTCAATGCGGTTACCATCTAAGTGGTCGTACACTGCGAGTCTTTTTAATAGACTTTTACTTTGCTGTTTGAAAAGAAGTAAATCAATTAAAGAATAAAGAGGAAAAAAATTGCAATATAATTCTATAGTTATCTTGAAAGTCGGGATCGTAGATATAAGCCTACATAACGCTGTCCTGCGCTATATATTACTTCCCTAAGACACAAAATATGGCTAACTTTTCGCCCTTTTTACGCTTTTCTTCAATATTCCTTTTTTTTTAATAAAACAACTGGGTTCTACTGGTTTAAAAGAACATTTTATCATATCATCAGAGCTGTGTTGCAGCCAGAGCTGGTTAATTTCGATTACTATTAGTAATCAATTAGATTGCATTTTAAAAAGAATTGTAATGATTATATAATTGCCATCAAAAGAATTGCAGATAAATAATTGATTACGATTACTAATAATCAAAAAGTAATCTGAATTACTAAAAATAATCAAAGAGAATCAAAAGTAATCAAAAAGTAATCGGACTACTTTCAAAGATTACTTTTGATTCTTAATAAATAATCAAAAAGAATCAAAAGTAATCCTTAGAAGTAATCGGATTATTTTTTGATTACTTTTGATTCTTTTTTATTATTTTTAGTAATTTTAAGTAATTCAGATTACTTTTCCATTATTAGTAATCGTAATCAATTAGTAATCGAGCGAAAATGAATATAATTGTAATTTAATGATTACTTCACCTTTACAAAAAAAAGTAATCAAATTAGTAATCATTACGATTACTAATCATTATTTAACAGCTAGGGTAAAACTAGGGTATGACATTCAGTTTTACTTACATTGATTATTCTTTATTCTAGAGACCTGCAATTTAAAGACATATTGTAATCATTGAAAATTTTACAAAATCGGTAAATGGATAATTATACATCTAAGCAATAACGCTATACAAAACGTTTCGCAAACGTTTGCAAAACGTATTTTCTCAAAACAATTCAGGATTAGTCTAATTGTTATCTTTATAATAAAACAAAAAAATTCATGTTAAACAGCTGATGTTATCTAGGCATGGGTGCCGATGAAGTGCGTGGCTGCACATAAAAATGTCTTTATTTTCCCCGCCTAAAAAGTATAGTTTAATTTAATTTTTCTTCTCTTCTTTGAAAAATCACATTGATTAATAAAAAATATTTTATACAATAAGAATTTAAAATACTGAACTCAAGCCCGATTAATTAATTATTCGTGTTTCGAAAACCAAAACAATATAAAACTAAATGGCGCAATCGATCTCAAAAAAGCTATTTTACTCACCGAAAGAAGAAAAGAAACCGAAAATGAAAACCATTAAGATAAGGTTGAAATATGTAACACGTTTAATTCTTTGCTAAAAGGGTTTTCAATATCACCCATTTAATTTTCAGCAAGTTCCTTATTCAAAACGTTTGTAATGAATATTTAACTTCTTCTTCTTTTTTTTGCCACATTCTTTTCATATCCTTATGGGCCTTATTAACGTTTTCAATTCCTATTATTTTCATCAATTATATTTTAAAAAGTTGTGTGGCTTGTTTTTAACATACAGAGCAGAGCAGGCGGCTAAAAAAGGAAAATTCACATGACCCTCACGTTCATTTTTTTTCCAGCTGTTTTCCCTGCCCCCATTCTTTTGGCAGGCTTAAGCATTAAAGTCAGAAATATCACAATTTTTTTCTCTCTTTCGCTGCATTTAGAATATTTAAATAGGTACTTATTAAAGGTTGTGTAGTTTTTGTGGTTAAAATTTGATAGAGAATTTTATTATTTATACATTTGTAAATTATTGTTTTGTTGCTTAAATGCCACATTATTATTATCCAGGCAAAGGAAGGACACTGTATTATGTACTTCAGCTGCACGAGGTTGGTTTTTTTTTTCTTCAAGTCCACATAATAATGAAACTAAAAATGCTTAAGAGCACAGCGCCAGCAAGCACGAAGGAAGGTGCCAAGTGTATGATATTTAAATGGTGCAGTTAACACAATAATAAGAATAATAATGACCATTCACACAGGGAATGTTTTAAGGTGATTTTTGTTTCCAAAAAAAAAAAAAACTAACTTTAGATTGCAAACGTTTGTATATGTCTGGAATAAATTATAAAATTTTGATTTGTAAAGAATTTTTATTTTTTTTTTTTTGGTGTTGTGTGACTAAAGAAATATTTTTAGTTATAATTTTTACTTAACATGCAGGATATTAAAAACTTTTCATTTATATTTGATTATTTGCATGTGTTTATTTGATAAAATGTATTTTTGTGGTTTTAAATTATTTTAATTTTTCTAACTTTAAAATATGATTTAGAAATTTATTTTTATTTTTTTGTGCTTTAGTTTCTCTCATTGCTTGCGAGGTAGAGTTCAAGTTATGAATTAAATAGTTGAAGAACAATTTTGTTTTGGCTTTTGTATTTATATGTTCTATATAAATATTTTTGAAGAATGCCTTACGTAATCAATGCTATGGTTCTGTGTTTTCATGGATTGCATAATTTTTTAAAAAGCTAGGACTGATGTTTATGGTTATTACGTATTCATAATGACATCATCATACATACATATATCATAAAGCACCAATTATGAACACGCGTGACAGTGACAGAAGTCACGCAAACATGATTGATCATAAGTGCAAAATTGAGCTAAGTGCGCTTGCTTCAATGAACAAAAAAAAAAAGGAACGTGACTGCACAAGATATATTTCGTAACTATTCCGTGAGCGTGAGCCTGAGTGAGAGTAAGAAAAAACTTTTCGGTCACGCGAACATGTCATAGCGTGATTGTAAAATTGTAATTATATATGCATGTTGAAGCAGAAAAAATTTAAATGACTGCTTCGTTAGCGTGAGTTGTCGTGAGTGCGCTTATTTTTATACTCACCTCACAGAAAAAAAAACGATTTTTTATCCGTTACCATATAGAGACTTCTGAACGTTTAGAGTTCATAACGGTCTAATTATTGAAGTCACGTGAGCTTTATCTCGACGACTACCAACTTCTTTTGGCCAGAATTGGATGACATGAATACCAACGGCATGTGAATTGAACTTGAAGTACCACACACTTTATGCTACATTGTACATTCTGCACGAGCGATTTGGTACCTGGTCACCTAAATTAAAGCTGCTGTGAACATAGTCGCATTGATAGGCCTTTCAAACACGCTGTTTAAGCTAAACTGAAAGATAGGAAATGGATAGGATCCTGTATATGTACGTCACATAGCACCATTTATTATCACGCGTGACAGTGACATTAAGTCACGCAAATATAAGCTAGGTGCCCTCAAATGACTTTATGAAATATATTTCATGGCTACTTTGTGAGCTTGTTTTTTAGTGAAAGTGAGAAAAAAATTCGGTCACGTAATCAAGTTTGAACGTGACTGCTAAACTAATATATCCAAATGATCCTTTATAAGGAGAAAATGCACGTTAATGCATGAAATATATTTGGTGACTACTTTGTGAGCGTGGCACTAAGTGACAGTGAAAACAAATTTCTGTCACGTTGCCGTGACTATAAAAATAAGATATATGAGCCTACGTTAGCAGAAAATTTGCGTGACTATTCTGTTAGCGTGAGCTATCGTGAGTGTGGTTCACTTACTCACGTGATGAAGAATTAACGTAGAATAAGCTTGCTTGTTTTACGATTTAGTGATTTAAGTACTCACGCTTACTTGCTTAACGATTTAGCATGCAATAGTGCGAGTAAAAAATTACTCACGGTGTCATCACTACTTCGTAATAATGCAATTATCCATGAAGTTGAATTTGTTTAAAATAAAAATTTTATTGCACAATAAATTTAAATTCAGTTTAGTCTGATTTTTATACTCTTTTTGTTCGTGTTGTCCGCTGAAACAGGCGGAGTCCTGGGAGGGAATCCAACATTCAGGAGATTTAAGGCAGACTCATTATTTATCTATAAGAAAAAACCTGGGAGGTCACTTAACAAATATATTTCAATTAAAAAGCACTTCAAATGCAGAAATTTGTTCTTACTTCATTTAAATTAATTTTCTTTCATTTGTTTGCCAATAAGTTTTATAAAGCAATACATTAATTTAATTAAAAATAAAATTTAATTTCATTACAAGAGATAATTCTGAGAAATACAAATAATAATAAAGTATCATATTTACATTGATGCAAAACATAATTTTAGTTCTTCTTTTTAATATAATACAAAAGTTTCTTTTAAGGATTTATTTAAATATATTTTCCATGTAGAAAATAAGACTTCCATTAGAAACATGAAGATGGCAGGCAAATCCTATTAAAACTTAATTTATTTACTTTAAACAAACACCTAATGGCATGAAATCCTTTTTTTCTTGTTTTGTTCCTTATGTTTCCACTTGCTCCTTTATTTAAATTCTTTCCTTTTTTTATTTTTTTATTTTTTGTTTGTTTAAATGCTCCAAGGAGAGCGCATACTTATCTTATCAGGACGTTTGAAACACAACGAACTAATCTTTGAGGATCTCATAAATTCTATTCCAGCTTTTGTAGCAGTCGTCTGGTGAAATTCAAATGTTTAATCTAGACAAAGGATAAGCAAGAATTTCTGTACATGAAAGCAGGTAAAATACTTTAATAGAGGAAGTATTTTTAAAAGAAAAATATCTTTATAATAAGCTGAAATTAATGGCTATTGTAGGGTTCCTGCCAAGCAATTAAAGAGAATGTTTCCATTGTATTGCGAGAGCTTTTTTCTTGCATCGCAGTCGACGACAGTTATTCACAATTTGTAGTGGCAGTTGTGCGCCCGCCACTTACTTCGTTTTTATTATCCTTGCGATTGTGCAAACAACAACAATAACAGTGACAAAAGCAGCAACCATCAACCAGCCGTTATGTACTTCATATTTAAAACATTATTTTGTAATTTGTTATGACAGCAATCAACAAGAAATATGAAGAAGAAGGAGAAGAAGTCGAAGAATAAACACGAGTTAACAAAAGAAAGGAGCAGGGAGTAAAGTAAAGTAAAACAGTGAAGCGATAAAGCCATCAGTAGCAGCAACTTAAGTTTAAGTAGAAGTAAAGTCGTTCATTCCTAAAATTTGTTGCCCTAAGCAGTGTGACCGTTGATGCAAATTAAAAAAGACAGTTAAATAAAGGAGAGTTAAAAAAAGTAAATTGCAAAAAAAAATGGAAACTGGTAAAGAAATTGAAAGGGGAGAGTTGATTCCCAACACCCAGACTCAGACGGAAATTCCCGTTTTCCAAATGATCAGCATGACTTATTGTTAATATGTCAGTATATACGTTTTTATTTCGAAATAAATTGCAATATTTATTCCCTAATTTGTTAATATATTTTGCATCTCCATAATAATATTGCAAAGAGGTAAAGTTTGTATGTTTATAAAAGGTTTCTCGGTACCCACTGGTTCGATTTCTGAAATTCTTTTAGAAATATGTGGAAAGGAGCTTCGTAACGGACAAACGATATATATCATCCCATTGTAGTTCTCAAGATAGCAACGTGGGGCGGTAAGTCCCTCACACCCAGAAATTATTTATTATCGCGCACAGAGAAAAAACTGCCTCATAGAATCAAGAAGATTTTCTCTATCAAACGTTTTTAGGCTAAGGGGTATCCCAGCAGAAAGAAGCGAAGATTTTTTCATAGAGATTCCTTATTGTTTTTATGTGGTAAATCTTATTCATTTTATCAAGAAGAAAACCACATAAAATCAAGAAGAAATCTTATTATTCACAACTTTTTTAACTCAATTTCCGTTATTTTTGCCACCAAAAAAAAAAATCATACAGAAAAACTTCTTGATTCTATTAGGTTTTCTTATAAATTGTAAACTATAGTGATTTCTTATTGATTTTATTAGGTTGTCTTCTTGATTTTTTTAAAAAGGTTTTCTTCTTGATTTTATTAGGTTGCCTTATTGATTTTTTCAATAAGGTTTTCTTCTTGATTTTAGTAGGTTCCTATATGATTATGTATAAAGCATCTTATTGATTTTTTAATAAGGAAATCTTTTTGATTTTATGAGGTGTCTTGTTATTTCGTTTCTATAAATAGACATAGAGACAATTTTTGCATGATCTTTTTCATTTTTGTATAAGAATGTATGCACAATAATTTCAATGGTTATTCAGGCTGCTTGTTAGCAAATTGAGTAGAGTGCTTGACTAGCAGGTAGAAGTTTGCTGGTTCAATACTTGGTGAGTAAGTTAGTTAAGAAAATAACATATGTATGTATGTATGTATAAATAAATAACATCTACAATATACTACATACATATGTACATGGTATAGAATTTAAATGAAAATACATAAATACAGAGAATAAAGACGAAACTTTTTTTTTATTGGAAAAATCAATAAGATAACCTCATAAAAACTACAAGATTTCTTCTTGATTTTTTCAAAAAGGTTTTCTCTATGAAATTAATAAGATTTTCTTATTGAAAAAAAACAGAGATTTCTTATTAATTTTGTTCTATTTTATGAGGTATTTAGTAGCCACGGTTTTCTCTGTGTGGGTTTCATACTAAAACGAAAAAAATAACCTTCATAACGTGAGTAGGATGTTTGCCCTTCAGTTGGTCTTTTTGACCGCCAATGCGCCCGTCCGTCCCCTGACCACGCTTTATCGGCTAAGCGTCTGAACAGATTTTTTTAATTTAAAACACAGATAAGAGTGCTTCAAAAAACACATACACTATAATTGTTTTAACAAGTAGTTATTAAAAAAAAATCAAAAAGCCCGACTGCGACCAACTTTGAATGTTAAATATCCTAAATGGTCATTCGAAATGAAAAAGCATAAGAGCAACCTAAAGATGATTTTAAAATACCTGTTGAATGATACCGTTTTTTATATAGTTCGCAGAATTTTTATTTTTTCGTATATACAAAATGGCGTCTGTTGGTCGCCATATTGAATTTTTACTACTGTCATATCTTTAGTAACACTCGCGGGATTAAGACAAATCGTTTGACGTAATCATCAAAATTGGCCTGCAAGTTCGGTTTATATAGTACTGCAATTACATTATAAGCACATTACCCTTTTTTGCGCAGCGCAGTCGGGCCAAAAAGTAGGATCAAAAGGGGAAGGGTGCGGGGACAGTATCTGTCCTCCAAATATATTCAACCGACTTTTATAAAATGCAAAAGATACATGTACCGGTGTCTAAAAGGACAATAATGATTTATGAATTTTATAAAACTAGGACCAAGAAAAGATTATGGGGAGCATTTTCCTCCTCCCCAAAACTATGCGAAACAATTTTATGAAATGCAAAACATAAATGCATCTGAATTTAAAAAAAAACATATAATCTATATATAGTTTTTTCAGTAGGACCGAGAGGGAAGCAGGGATAGTCTCCTGATATTCAAATATATTTAAGCGATTTGTGTGAAATGCGTTACTTAAATAGATTTCTGATAAAAATTTATTTACCCCATAAAAACGTACAAAACGAACTAGGGAAAGTCGATAAAAGTTGTTTTTTTTCGTCAGTCTTCCAATTTTTTTTTAGTTTGGACTTTAGTTTCGGTGTTTCGTGATCTGGTACTTCGATTTTCTTCCGTTTAACAATTTCAGTTTTTTCTTTTTTCGGCGCTTTGACTTCAGCTTTCTTTTTCTCGTGATCCTGTGCTTCGATTTTTAGGTTCAGATCTATTTTTAGATTTTTTTTTCGATGTTCATCGAGTCTTGTATATCTTCAACGGATTCCTCCAATTCGGATATAATATTGGATTCGGAAACATCATGCAAAAAACTTTGATTTTCAGTTAGTCCCGAATTATTAGCTCCGACACTTTCAGATAGTGTCATATGGATCTCATCATTGTCATAAACCGATTCTAGTCTTTTTAAATCATCATCAAAACTGTCAGAAATATTAATTTTTATAAAAATTACTTCAAATTAACATCAGCTTAGTAACAAAATTACAAAAGAACTCAAATTGCGAAACAACTTTGGAGATATTGATAACACTCGTTATACAGTTGGCACAAGACTGAAAAGTCACTTTATTATTTTCCTTTCTTATAGTTATTTTTACAGAGCAGCAACAATAGCAAAGACATTGTCACACTAAAAGCGAAAAAAGTACGTCACCACATAGGCATGACGTCACCAAAGTCGACACCCAATCATAACTAACCATACCAAATCGCATCTCCCAACTGAAGGTGTGTTCAAAGTGATAATGCGTTATGAAACTTTAAATTCGTTTTTTTTTTCAAAACTTCATTTTCACACACTAGGTCCCTTTTTTTTGGAGAAGGAATTTATTTTATATTTTATTTAATTTGGAACAAATGCCAAGTCATCATAATTAAACACTTAAGCTGCTCAATGGTCACTCTGTTCTTAAATAAATTTTTTGCCACACACATGTTTAAACATGCATATACACTCACATCGTCATCTTCATCTTCTAACAACAAAGCAACAAAACATAATTTCGTTTTTGATGACAATTTCTTTGTAATGATACGAATGTCTTTCTTACTCACACAAACAATGGAAAACACACACACACACACACAAACAATTACAAATATACAAATACACGTGCATGTACTTAGATAACATATGAATATGTAGCGGAAGTAGGAATATATAAAAAAGGGATACCAAGGACTATACTTTATATTTTATTTTACTGTTTTGGGAAAAATAATAACTTCCTTAATGTGTACATGAATGTTATTAAATAGAAATATAAACAAACAAAAAACAACAATATAATAAATTAAATCTAACTGTTAGAAGACAACAACAACAGCAATAGCAATAGCATTTTCCTTTTTGTTTTTATATTAAATTTGTTTAGCAAGCAAACTGAAGTAAGGAGTCCTTCAAAAGGATATAATATTACGTTTGAACAAAACTCAAATCAGCTGTCTTATTTACATGCACACATTTCACTCATATAAAGTTTCAGGCACTTTAAAGTAAAAGAAAAATATTTAACATCTACCCTTTAAATAATACACTTACTTTTGTTAGAAAAAAACAATAACTAAAATAAATTTTAAGACTGAATAGAAACACAGAGGAAAAGTACGAGTATGTAAGAAATTCGATAAGTTGAGTATAAATATTGCAAAAAATATAATGTGATTTACAGATCGGTTTTCTTTTATAAATTTTTATTAATGTAAAAAGGCAAACAGCAAATAAATTCAAATTGTAAACCAAACAGTATTCAGTATTCCAAGTTTTCTTAAATAAATTCATTTAATTTCATATTAGCAAGGATTTTTTAAATTAATGTCTGTTATCTAACTACGACTTGAGGATTGTAAAATACCTGGGTTATATGAGGAGCCGCAGAACAAAAGGTGCTTTTTTGCTCATTTAAAATTTTTGGGAAATCGAGATTTATTTTTTTCGCCCCTTAAAAAAACTGCAAGAACCTGGAGATGCTAACAAGTTATTTAGTTATCTATAGATGCATCTAACTGTCATAAGTCAACCCATTAAATATTAAGTATGTTTGATATAATTCCATTTTTATTTCGGAAAAAGCACCTTTTGCAAAAAAGAAAGCAAAAAAGCACCTTTTGTTAAGGAAAAAGTAAAAAACACCTTTTGCTAACAAAAAAAAGTAAAAAAGCACGTTTTGTTAATATAAGATAAAAGTACATTGTGTAATGCGAATACACATATGTATATGAAGATAAAATTTTGACTGAATGTGGTTCAACCTGATCTAATATATTAAAAAATCAGCTTTTGTTAAGCAATCAATTTTTTAGAACCCATTTACTTTGTAAAAAAGATAATAATAATGCTAACTTGATTTTTTCTACAAGATTTCAACCTAAATATTATAAAAATACCAAAAAAACAATTTTTCGAGAAATGCGAAAAAGCACCTTTTGTTCTGCGGCCCCTCATATATTAAATTAATCTGTTATAGGTTATTGTAATAAGTATCACCTTCCACTTACTTTCAGTTAATTTTGTGGCAAACTAAATTATTGAGATGATTATAAAACAAATCAATTTCAAACTCAAACTGAGACAGAGCCACAGAAAAAATTCTAAATAAATCAAAACTTAAAGAAGAATACAGAGAAAATAAATCTAACAAATAAACACGCACACACTTAACGAATTCAATTTGTTTTTGGGGGAAATACAATAAAACTTTGGCAGACTCATGCAACGAATGAAAACAGCAAAAAAAAAAAAAACAAAACACACCGAAACATTCAGCCAGCAGCTATAAACAGCAGCAAACATAATGAATGATGAATTAGAGTATGAATTTATACAAGTTGTTTAAGGAAAAAAATGCACATGGGATTTATTTAAATTCCTGTCAAAATAAATTGTAAGAATAAACAAAAGTTAGGGAATATTTGCTAAGCGAAGGACACAAATCAAGAAATTAATTTTGAAGATGAGGCAAATGTGAAAGTTTTTATGTTACTTGTAGGGGTCTATACAATTGGCTTTAAAATATTAAAAGTAAAAGCTTTTACACTCTCAAACCACAAGAGATATTCAAAGAAAAGTAGTCAAGTTATTTAATTATTATGCACTGTGGTGTACGATAGTAAAGAGGGCCAATTCCACAATTTTTAAATTTAATTTGACAAGTGTTTGCAAATGTTCAACTTGCGTATTTTAAATTTTCTAACCATTGGTCTATGCTGGCAACTCTGCTATGTCGTCATTTTCTTAACTTTCGCAGTGTTGTATTCCATTTTGATCATTATATTTAAATCAAGCTTTTAATTTCCTAAGACGACTTTTACACAAGCAAAGTTTACTTTGTAAAGTCTTGACTTTGAGTTTGAATTTAAAGGAGAATAGGGCCTCATTTCCCTTCACTCCTACAAGCTCAAGATTTTGCAAAGAAAAGTTTGCTTCTGTAAGACACGTCCATTTCATTTAAAATTTACGTTAAATAACTGATGTTAACATATTATATATTATATATTATATATTATATATTATATATTATATATTATATATTATATATTATATATTATATATTATATATTATATATTATATATTATATATTATATATTATATATTATATATTATATATTATATATTATATATTATATATTATATATTATATATTATATATTATATATTATATATTATATATTATATATTATATATTATATATTATATATTATATACTATATATTATATATTATATATTATATATTATATATTATATATTATATATTATATATTATATATTATATATTATATATTATATATTATATATTATATATTATATATTATATATTATATATTATATATTATATATTATATATTATATATTATATATTATATATTATATATTATATATTATATATTATATATTATATATTATATATTATATATTATATATTATATATTATATATTATATATTATATATTATATACTATATATTATATATTATATATTATATATTATATATTATATATTATATATTATATATTATATATTATATATTATATATTATATATTATATATTATATATTATATATTATATATTATATATTATATATTATATATTATATATTATATATTAAATATTACATTGAAATTCACAACAATTTGTTTACCTTTAATAAAGCAAATGCTTACATTTTCATTAAACACTCAACTTTTAAATGAAAATGTTCACAAATAATTTTATACCTTGCACATCATTTACAGAGACAGAGTCTTTATTATTATTTCATTTCTTAAGTTGTGTACATCCTTACAACATTAAATCCACTTTCCTCTTAATCTATCTGCAGGAAGCACAGGAGACAGTTATCGAACAACCAAAAAGTGAACATCTAGGCTATTAAAAGTAAGATTTAAAAAAAATAAAACAGCAGCAGTTGCAACAAAAAAAAGCAAAAAAGATTACGCAAGAAAAATAGTTCAAGATAAATGGTACGAACACTTATAATTGCAATTTTATGTAGAGCATTTAAGAAGCAAAAAGTTGAGAGAAAAAAAACTCAAGTTTAAGATTGGATACTTTTGAAAAATGTATAGTTGTTTACTTTTAATTATCCTGGTACATATTTACATAAACACACACACACACACACACAGGTATAAGGTAAGAAATATAACACTATGAAAATTTAAACAATCAACACTCTGGCAATGGCTCGTTAGTTTTGAAAATATAATTCTCTGGCCAACACCAGCAAACACGCACACATACACACATGCACACTTATATTTAAGTACAAGTATATAAAATGGTTTAGCCAGCTCAGTTTCATTTCAAAAGGACGAGCTGCAGAAAGTGGCAAGAACAACAATAATAAAACTACAAGTACCTGGTAGTTTTCTGTTAATGTATTTCCGCTCTTCAACGCAAATTTACAAATTACAAACACCACTACACACACACACACTTACACATACGCATAAATACAAATTTTATGTACTAACAATTATATAAATACACTTTTGTTCGCACAAACTCTCAAATAGTCCCGTTAACATAACAACTTTCTTGCATAATAATTTTCATTTCGGAAATAAAATAAGACAAGGTTGAATGAATTAGAATTATATTTTTGCTCTAAAAATGGCCCAAATATACGAAAGCACTTTGCTGCAAACATTTTGTAACTGGGCAGGAATTTTGTTTAATTTTTGCACGCATTTCCTTAGCAGAGATTTTGCAAATAAAGTTAAATCAAGGCTCTTTGGGTATGTTAATCAGAAGGCGAAACTAGTAGAGGATACTTTAAAAGTACAGCACTAATAAAGACTACACTAAATTAAATTCATGTTATTTCAACTTGAAACAATTTTGATACAATATGATTTTTCATATTATTTCAGCATCAAATTCGCTTTGTTTCGACTTGAAATAGCTTTGATTTAATGTTATTTTTTATGTTATTTTAACACAACAGCGGTATTGTTAAATCAACATGAAATAAAGTCATTTCAGAAGGAAGGAAATTTCTGTGGTGATTGCTGTAAATCATGTTGAATTAACATGAAACACATGTAAAATAATATCATTGCCGAAAATTTTTAAATTAACCCTTCTTTCTAAAATATTAATATGAAATTTTTCGATGTGAAAGTAGAGTTACAGCCTGTTTGTGTAAGACGTTGACGATGGAAATTTTGACGTTTCTGAAATAGATTAAAGAAAAGTTGTACAAGTTTTCTTTAATCTATTACAAAAACACCAAGAATTCTAACGCCATAAACTAAGAAATACAATGACATTCAATAGAATTTAAATCTGGAGGCAGATTAGTTGAAGCAGTTGATCCTTTTGAGGTAGTTTTGGATCACTTTTTTTGCATATTTCGGGCGCTATCTCTACAATAACTTGACAACTGTTGCTTTGCAAATGCTCCGTGTAAACACGGTCTTTGGTGTAGCCCTCGAAATAAAAGTCTAACGGCGCCCAATCCCCTATTCTTGGTGGCCAATTGGCGTCGCCAAAAAGTGAAATTACAACTCTTGGAAACTTCAATAAAGCAAAAATCTGTGGTGTGGTGTGGCTCTTTTTGAAGCCACATATCGTGCAGGCCAAAAACAGTTAATTATCATACGGCCAAAGCGTTTTGAATTGACCATGACGGTTCGTCGAATTATAATATGATAATTATCAGCCACACTTTCACTAACAGCAGCGATACTTTCTTCAGTGCGTACTAGGGATGCCAAACGGGAAATCCCGAATGCCGAAATCCCGGGATTTTCGTGATTTCGAGATTCGCAATGTGCGCACTAGGGATGCCAATCGGGACCGATTTTTGGAAGTCCCGGGATTCGGGATTTTGCAAATCCCGATTTCGAAAATCCTAAAACCCCGGGATCCCGAAAAATCCCCGGATTTCGGGATAGGGATTTACAAAACGAACTCCACCTTTATAGGAACTCAGTATAACTTACGTAGATCTTCAAACTTTCCTAGTCAATAACTCTAAGGTGGGTAATGTCCCACATTATAAACGGATCTCGGTTGGGCGAAAGCTGGACAATGACAAAGGAAGTGCTCCATTTTACGATGTCCTTGCCTTGCAATCATTGTTATCTGTGACTCCAATTCGGTACAAATTGTAAATTAGAGTGCCCAGTTAATATCATAATAATAGTACTTACAGTATCACTATTCCATCGTGCACAGTGGGCCATCTTCGCTCAACTTTGTAACTCAATCTTCACTCCCTTAAAAGGCTTTGCATTAATTAGAGTTACTGTACGCAACGTTCTGGCTTTTTCCGCCCCTCCACTTGCACATTCATTTTCGATTACATCGTAGTGGGCCGGTACCCATACAGGACGAATTAAGCCATGTACTGCGTAATCCTTAATCATATGCCTGCAATCTAAAACGGTCCTAAAGCTTACTCTTTCGTTTCTGATTGCCCCAATGGCCGATTTCCTTACAGTAAATATATTGATATGCGCACTAATCCATTTTAGAAGCTACAATTCATTTAGTTATTATTTTGAAATTTTCTATGCAGAGATGCCACATAATAAAAATCTAAATGGCGAGCAAAACACAGATCGTCGAAAAGGTTTTGCAGAATCACATTCCCGTTACAAGAAAACTCTTTAAAAATAACGATAAATATTAAGATCTTTGGTTCCCAAAAATTTACTGAGTCCCAGTACAGATGAAAGATATTTAACAGCTGACAGCCTTGCCAGACCGGCAAATTTTAAACCCTTAAAGCGATAACCAGTTAAAGAAATTGGAATTAAGCATGTTCGGCCTTACACATAAGACCATTCTTTGTCATTTTTATTCGAATGTGATATCGATACGATATCGTCTTTAAAATAACAACTGATACAAAAATTTAATCTTGAAATTTGTCTCTAATATTTACTAATATTCGTACAAGCCTAACAACGTTAATACAAAACCCTGGCAGGCATTAATACTTTTAAATGAAAGCTGCTGTAAGTATGGATGCTGGATGATTTGCCTGAAAGTGTGATTTATAATTCCAAAGGTAAATATGTATGTATGTGTACTAATTTAAGGTTTGTTTGTCTTTTGGGGCTGCGGCAGTGTGGTGGTGTTTGTTTGTCAGGTTAATTTTTGCAGTTGTTGGTGTTGTTGATGTTGTTGTTTTAATTTTAGTACTTTTTAGTTTTGTTTGGTTTATGTATAATTTATTGTTTGTTGCTAATGCTGTTGCTGTTGTTGTTATAATTGTTATTATTATTGTAATGTATGTGTATGACAACATCCGTCTCCTCGACAACATCCGTTTCCGCATTTTCCTTTGTTGAAAGACGAACGCAAAGCTGATGAAAAAGTATACGTAATGCTTTTGTTAGTCTTTCCAAGTTCGCAAGAATCTTTTTTTTTTTTGCTTTTTTGTTTTCTTTCTATTTTTCTCAAACTTTGCTTAATTTTAACAATTTGTTTGGGACTTAGTGACTTCGTGGTTTGTAAATCAACGAAACAGGAAATTAAATTAGCTTTGCATAGTGTATGAGCAAACAAAGCATACATACAATACACAAATAAAGCAATCAAAAGATAAACAAAATTAATTTTCCCAAATTGTATGACAATATTTTACCTCCCACACAATATCTCTTTAAGAAAGTTTTTTATATAATTCATAAATATGACATTAATATTTTCATTTTATAAACATAAGTATAAAAGGAAACATATGCGTAATGGCTTTTTGTTCCTTGTTCTTTTTCTTTATTTATTTATTTATTTATTCAAAGGAAATATTTTTTTACGTTCGAGTGCATTTTTCGTTTGGCAATAAATAATCAACCTCATTTTCTTTACATCAATTTATACTTTGAGAGTCAGCCTGATTTCTGATGCATTATCAATCAATCAGCAGACATCAGCGTCAACGCCTTCATCATTGACATGTTGTTAATAAGTGTTTGTGCATAATAATGTCATTGTTGATGCTACACATGCTTGAGTGTAAACAAGTGTGCTTGTTGAAATAATATATGGATCTGCTACCAGCCTCAACAGCTCCTGCTGATCTTGCCACTGGCAGGCCGCAGCAGTTCAAAGAACAAACTTTATGCAATATTTCCTTTAAATTTCTTTTTTCATATGATGTTGAAAAAAGAAATATATACAAAACGAAATTAAGTGTAAAGTAAGCAGCAGAGTTGATGACGACAATGATGATGATGAAAATGTACACTTTCTTGATGGTATGAATTGTGTATGTGGAGAAGTTGCTGTTGCTCAATGCATGCATTCATTCCCTTATTCATCAAACTGTAAAGCAGCAGGCTGTCAGTAGAAAGTATGCAAACTGTATGCAGCATATTTTATTTACATTGCTTTACATTTGCTTAAAAAATGTTCACATTAATTTTCAACTTGTTTCTCCTCATAACGAAAGAGAAATCTTCAACAATTTATTATTCAGTTTTGTTTAATTTTCTTTTGCTTTTTGCTTTATGAAATGACAATTTTTTTCAACATCTTTGCCTTGTTTAAGGTTTCATATGGGCTGTTCCATGAGAGAGAGAGAGAGAGAGAGAGAGAGAGAGAGAGCACAAAGTTATCACATAAAACAAAGGCCTGTCGCTATTTGGTAGGAAGTGGGAAATTAATTAATAATCTACTCTTCTTATTAGTATTTTTTCACCGAGTTTTATAGCTATTGCTATTTATGGCGAGATACAGGGGTTAGAAAATAATTTTCGTAACAAAATTAACCGACACTATTACAGTTATAAATTTATTTTTGTTTTGATTTCTTTGTACTTAAAAGCAGCGTACGAAAATAAACGAAGCAAATTGTTTGAATTTGTTTTCTTTGGTTCTTTGAAATGAGTGAAAAAAAAACAAAACAACAACAATGAGAAACATCGCTCAGTTTGTTTTTGTATTATTTTTTTGCAAATAAACACAAGCCAGAGAACATTGCCGATCGACTGTAAGACGAATAACAGCCGCCGCCGGCAACAAACAATATATTCATTTAATCGTGCTCCGCTAGAAAAGATAATAATGGGTTATAAATGGAAACGTTTTGAAATATTATCGGCGAATTTGACATCATCATATAATATAATTTTATTGCATTGTATTGCATTAAGTTTGTTTTATACTATGTTCACACTTATGTTTTTAAACATGTTAAATACATCGTCAGCTGGTTTCTGGCTTGCGGTACAGTATATTCAAAATACATTATGTCTGCAGCAAACCAGAAACCAAACGACGACATTTTCACAATTATGTTTAAGACGAGTTTTCTAAGAACCAAAGTTTTTTAAGAACTAAACACAAAAGTTCATATTATATTTGAGATGTTTAAGGTTGACGTTTTGTCAATAAGAATAGTAAATTATTGTATTGTAAAAAATTACGAATAATTATGCTTTTCAAACAACAAATGTTTTTGTAAATAATTGAGTATTTTTTTAAGTAATTACTTGCTTACCAAATAATTTATCAGGTGCCGCCATTTAATAACAAAACAAAGGTGCCAGAGTTATCAAAAAACGGACTGAACATACTCTATTTAAGTGTTTAAGGAAGTGTTTAAATCTTAAACACTTCATTTGAAATGTTTAACAAAACAAGTCAATGTATGGTAAAACATCTCAAAATCGTCGTGTTTAAGCTCTTAAACACGAATGAGGCGCTAAACACGTTTAAAAACATAAATGTGAACATAGTATTATATAGCTTATTAGCAATAGCTATAACCGGGTGTCCTAAGACACCCCTCTCCTTTTTTTTTTATAAATTTCTTAGGTAGCAAAAAAGGATTTTTTCAAAAAGTTTTTTTTTTCAAACAACAACTTTTCCAAAAGGTACTTTAGTGAAAGTAACTTTCTAAATTTTCAAAAAGTACCTTATCAGAAGGTTTTTTAAAGAGTACTTTTCCAAACAGTACCTATTCTGAAATTTCTTTATTCAGTTATTTAAAAAAATGTTGTTATTCGAAAAGTACTTTTCCAAAAAGTACCTTTTCAAAAAGGACCAATAATGCCAGCCTTTTTATAAAGTACTTTTTCAAAAAGTACTTTTCATTATTAGATACTTCTTAAGTGAGATCTTTTTCAAATCGTACTTCTTATCATTATATACACTTAAAAGGTACTTTTATAAAAGTACTTTTATAAAAGTACCTTTTAGGAAAAGTTCGTTCTTCTCAAAACGAACTCTTTATTGTTACATACTCTTAAAAGGTACTTTTTTAAAAGTACTTTTTTAAAACATATTTTTTTTTTTTAAATATAGTTTCTCAGTTATTTTTTTCAAAAGTTATTTTTGCAAAAATGTTCTTTTCATTATGAGGTACATCTTTTTATCATAAGACACCAAAAACAATAATAAGATATCGAAAAGTACTTTTCCTAAAAATACCTTTTCAAAAAGGACCAATAATGCCAACCTATTTAGAAAGTACTTTTTTCAAACCACAACTTTTCCAAAAGGTACTTTAGTGAACTAGTAACTTTCTAAATTTTTAAAAAGTACTTTATCAAAAGGTTTTTTAAAGAGTACTTTTCCAAACAGTACTTATTCTGAAATTTCTTTATACAATTATTTGAAAAAATATTTGTTATTCGAAAAGTACTTTGCCAGGCTCTTTAGAAAGTACTTTTTGAAAAAGTACTTTCTATTACTAGATACTTCTTGGGTGAGATATTTTTCAAATCGTACTTTTTATCATTAGATACTCTTAAAAGGTACTTTTATAAAAGTACTTTTTAAGAAAATCCTTTTTTAGAAAGTTCGTTCTTCTCAAAACGAACTCTTTATTGTTAGATACTCCTAAAAGGTACTTTTTTAAAAGTACTCTTTTAAAACATAATTTTTTAAAATATTGTTTTTGAAAGTTATTTTGTTAAAAGGTACTTTTGCAGAAGCTGCTTTTTATTATGAGGTACATTTTTTTATCATAAGACACTTTTTAAAAAGTTATTTTTTCCACACCAAAAATGTTGTTTGGAAAGAAATACTTTTTCAAAAGTACTTTTTCAAAACGTAATTTTTTAATATATAGTTTCTCAAAGTTATTTTTTCAAAGGAACTTTTGCAAAAAGTCCTTTTCATTATGAGGTACTTTTTTATCATAAGACACTTTTTAAAAAGTTACTTTTTCCAAACCAAAAATTTTATTCGGAAAGATATACTTTTTCAAAAGTTACTTTTTAAAATTGTTTTTTTTTCCAAAATGTACTTTTCTAAAACTTACTTTTTCGAAAGGTACTTTTTATCATAAGATTCTTTTGCAAAAGTTATTTTTTTTACAAAAAAAAATTCTTTCTCAGAAACAACTTTTTCAAAACGTATTTTTATCATTAAAAAGTTTTTTAAAAGGTACTGCCGCACAAAGTTCCCTTTCAAAATATACACACAAAATTTTTTTAAAAAACCTTTTTATCTTTTACAACATTACTTTTTTGAGAGCAGTTTTTTAGAAGGAACTTTTTCATAGTAGTTTTTGCAAGAAGTAAAAATTGTACTTTTTGTAATAGTACTTCTGCATATGGCGTTTTTTAAAAAAAAGTACTTTATCATAAGATACTTACAAAATTTACTTTTTTCATTAGGTACTTTTTTGGAATTGGTTTTTAAAAGGTAAATTTTTGATAGTTGTCTTTCAAAAGTTACTTTTTTTGACAGTATATATATATATATATATATATATATATATATATATATATATATATATATATATATATATATATTTAGTTTTCTAAAAGCAAACACATAATTTTTTTAAAAGGTACTTTCTTAAAGCTACTTTTTTTAAGGTAATTTTCAAAATTTACTTTTTGTAATAGTACTTCTGCAGATAATATATCTTCAAAAAGTACTTTATCATAAGAAGCTTTCAAAAGGTATATGTCCAAAATGTACTTTTGTAAAAGGTCCTCTTTGTAAATGTAGTTTTTCAAAGAGAACTTGTTCAAGACGTGCGTTTACAAAAAAGTTTCAAAGAAAAAGTGCAGCAATATTAAAAATTTTATATATTCAATATTATGCCAATCACTCTTAAAAATATAAATAAAATGGAGGGAATTGTCATTTCTGCTGACTTTTTTAATTTAAATTCAAGAGTAATGGAAACTACTTGGTTCATGCATTTGCTAAACGATCCATCTAAGTGGCTTTGCTAAAAATGTTCAAGTCTTTTGCATAATTTGTGTGGAGTCAACCACATGTTATAGTGAACTGTGTTTATGCTTTTTGTCACTTAAAATGACGAAAATTTTATTTTTCATAAATCCTAGACAAGTATAGAAAAAGACACTTATTTGTCATAACAGCTGTCAGAAGAATATTGAACAATTTAAACATAATGTTAAATGTTAAGACAAAAAAAAAAAATTGATAAATTGCTTAAGAATGTGTTAAATCAGGCTGAGTCGACTCCCAAGATTACTTAAGCAAGCAAGACTTTTCAAATTTTCAAAATATGAGTAATGCCTTTTATTATTAACATAAATTTAATAATGTTTTTTAAATTTATCTAGTTGAGGTATTTAGTAATTACAACAAATTTCATTTATCAACCTGTAAAGTACTTTTTTCAACGTTCAATTGAAATCATCCGAAGTACTGATTTCTGCAGCAATGAGATACTTAGACATATTTCATGGACAGGTACTGCACTTACAATATAAACTCATATATACTGCACATACATAGTTAACAAATGTGGAATTAACAATGTGTATAGCATTTGATTTTGTATTGACATTTATGAATTAAAGAGCTGGAAGCAAACAGAATATAGAAGAGCGTAGTGCAACACTTTCAACACTCATAGTTTGCTTAAGTGTGTGTATGTTTACATATAGTATACATATATATACCTATATATAATACTTGTACTATTACTAGTAGGAAAAATACCCGATAGTTCCCAAAGCAATAAGTCTGACTTACAAAACGTATCAATATAAAGTTTGTAGACATTTCCGACATGGCTACAAGACTTCAACTCCCGCTAACTGAAATTGTCGGTGGAAACATAAAAACAAATCAATATGTTTCTTTAGAGGGCATTTACACCTGCACAAAATCAGGCAGATTTTAATTAATACCGATGATATACCGTTCATACGAACTTTTTTTGACATTTATCAAGTTTTTTTATCCAAAACAAAACCCATTAACTGTAAAATTTCCAAAACTACAACCAAACAACTGCAATGTAGCCAATTCACACACCTTTTTAAGCAGACCGCAGCTAATTTGCTCATCTTTTTATTTTTATAAATATGTTGTACGGAGTAGTAAAAAATATATAAAAATATTAGATTTTGATTAGAATTCTTAGAAATCTAGTAAAAAGCAGCAAGATTTATCTCAAAATCTCGTGGTTTTAAGTACAAAGAAATCAAAACAAAAACAAATTTATAACTCTAATAGTGTCGTTTATTTTTTTTGCGAAAATCACGCCCTACTTCCTATGTCGTGACATAAATAGCATAGCTATAAAAAAAATTTGATAAAACATGTCTGTTCCAGTGACATTTTATTTTTGTTCATTTGGGGTGTCACCAATAATAATAAATACTTAAAAATAACTGAGTGAAAAATTGTTCTTTCTAAACTATTCTTTTTAATAAATCTAATAGGCTACATAGCTTCCAAAATTCGCAGGGTGCCCACTTTTAAGCAATAAGCTTATACAGTTTGGCTCAAAATAATAGCACAGTCATTTAACTTGTGAGTGTGTGTACTTATGTGTATAATATAATTTTTCTTGCTATTCTGAATCCTTTTTTCCTACCTCAACTTTAAAAACAGTTTAACTGTTCAACTGCAGTCCTCATCCACAAACTACTTGAGTTTACAACTAAATACATACAAATGTCTACTTATATATTGCACTTGGTTTTGAAAACTTTTCATAATGTAGAGTTTCATTCATAAATACAGAAAAAGCATTGACAGATGATGTCTGTTGCATTGAAAGGTTTTTTTTAATTCAAATTTTCTCTAATATTCTGTGTACTTGATTTAAAAAATTACTTATACACACACACACATACACGCCAACACATACCAACACAGAACAGACACTTATTAAAATGCAATCATGGAATACATGTCAATTAGTGTTAAATGAAATGTTTTGCATGCAAAATTCATACAATTTAAACTTGCAAAAAAAAATAAAAATTATTTTCCATTTGCCGACTGACATACAAATAAATATCACTACTGCTATTACCAACAAGATTCATTTGTATCTCTTAAATAAGGCAGAATAGTAGTATTAGCGAGTATTAAACAATTTAAGAATATTACTATTAATATGTATGCTTAAATACAAGGGCCGTTGAAAAATTACCAACGTGGATATGGTAAAAAATCCCAAAATTGTACAATCGCCAAACCGAAAAAAAATCATCAAAAACCGAAAAAATCGCCTAAACGAAAAAAAAATCTCAATCACCAAAAACCAAAAAATTCGCTAATATTAAAAAAATCGCCAAAATAAATAAATAAATTCAGTAAAGTGCGACTTTGACTCGCGCACGAAGGGTTCCGTACGTTGGGCTTTGAGCATTTTTTCTAATACAGTGGTTTTTACGCTTTTTCAGCTGAAATAATTTTGTTTTGATTATTTTTCGTTTTTTTCTCGTTTTGGCGATTTTTTAAATTTTGGCGATTTTTTCTTAATTTTGGCGATTTTTTTCATTTTGGCGATTTTTTTCATTTTGGCGATTTTTTTTTTCATTTTGGCGATTTTTTTCATTTTGGCGATTTTTTTCATTTTGGCGATTTTTTCATTTTGGTTTTTACGATTTATTTTCGATTTATAATTTTTTTTAATTTGGTGCTTTTTTTCGTTTTGGCGATTTTTTTTATTTTGGAGATTTTTTTTTCGGTTTGGCGATTTTATAATTTTGAGATTTTTTTGTTTTACCGTTTTTGAAAATTTCAAGAAGTTTGCTCTTACGGTTTCCAAGATACAGCAAGTTATCAAAATTACATAGTCGAAATTACATTAAATGATGGTACACCCTTTAATTAAAATTTTTTAAATTCTAGTGTTAATTGTTGTAGTCTGTATAAAAATACAGTAACTTTACAAATTTCAAGTGCATATATGTACATACAATTGTATGTATATTACATGGGATTTTAACATTTTTCGTTGCTCGTTTTGGCACACCCTTTAATTTCCAACTCGCATGTATTTGTTGTTGTAGCGGCCAAGGGTCTACACACTCTGTCCAAATTTCAGGTCCGTAGTTCTTACGGTTCTCGAGAAAATACCCTGTGACGGACAGACGGCCAGAAGGACAGACGGACAGACGGACAGCGTAGCGAAAACAATAGGGTTCCATTTCACCTTTGGTTTTTTAAAAACGCCAAAAACCGAAAAAACTCTAACACGAAAAAAAAGCACCAAAACTAAAAAAATACTAAAACTAAAATAAATCGCCAAAACCGAAAAACTAAAAAAAATCGCTTAAACTAAAAAAACCCTAATATAATAATTCAATGACTCCCGGATACAGGGCTCGAACCCAGGAACCCAGTAAATGAAAAAAGTGTAAGCCTAGAAAAAAATCTCAATCTAAAATAAATCACTAAAAACTAAAAAAATCGCTAAAATTAAAGAAATCGCCAAAATAAAAAAAAACGCAAAAACAGAAAAAAACTCCAAAACGAAAAAAGCAGCAAAACTAAAAAAAATACTATAACTAAAATAAATCGCCAAGACCGAGAAAAACGCTTAAACTAAAAAAAAACCCTAAAATAATAAAAAAAATCGTCAAACTACAAAAAATCACTAAAACTGAAATAAATCTCAAAAATTAAAAAAATCGTCAAAATAAAAAAAAACGCCTAAAACCAATAAAAACTCTTAAAAGAAAAAAAAGCACCAAAACTAAAAAAAAATCCCCAAAACTAATATAAATCGCCAAAACTGTAATAAGCGCAAAAAAATTCAAAAAAAAAAAAAAACGCCAAAACTAAAAAACGCTAAAACTAAAAAAACACAAAAACCGAAAAAATCACAAAAACTAGAAAAAAAAATCTAAAGTTTTATATTACATATCGAGCCATAACCGCTAAAATAGCTTAAGCGACACATTTTTTGGACTTTGTTTTTTTTTACGAAAATCGACTATTTACGATCGCAAATAATCGATTTTGGTCAAAAAATTATGTCGCTTAAGCTATTTTGGCGGTTATGGCACACGATATATAGGCTAAAGGTCGTATAGTATTACTGAACCTTTCGTGTGCGAGTCAGAGTAGCACTTTACTGAAATTAGTTTGTTAGTTGGAGCTAAGTCATATCTAAAAAAAATTTAAAGGGGCGGACTCAACCTAATAAAATTTAAAAAAATCCCAAATTACGTAAAAGATTACTTCAAAATTAAAGTTGTTGTTTTCTATTGACATTTTAACAGAAAATTTTTTGTTTTGGAATTTTTTTTACTGAGGTCCTTGGAGCCTATACAATTTCAGCAAAGATGAAGTCTTTCAATTCCGCAAATAACATGTTTTTCCCTTTGCTGGACGTCCCTTCTTTTCTCATCATTTGACCTAATTTAAAAATAAATTTCATCTCATAACATATTTACATATGTGATAATTTTGCTAGCAGCAGTCGATATTTTTTATTTTACTTTTTCTATGCCAATGTTTTTCTGGAACAATTGCTTTTGTATTTGTTGCATGAATATTTGATGCAGTTAGTGTTTGCTCTAGATGTGTAAAGGATATACAATAGATGAAAATAAATCATCATTGATTGAATAGCATTTAAATAAGTACAATGTCATCCAGTAACAAGGAAACACTTAAAATAATTAAATTGCATGACGTCTATTTATAATCATGCAACATAATGTAGAATACTTGGTTATTGCAAATTCAGCTCTAGCTTTTATTTTAGAATTATAAAATTTAATTTGAGTAAAATGTATTAACTTAAATAAGGATAAAATACTTTTAGAAAATCAAGACTTGTCACCATACAATTTGTTGTATTTATATTTTATTTTTGAAAACAGAAAATTATGTTAAAAAAAAAACTCAATCAAATAGTATTTCTAGTTAAATCTATAATATAGTAGTTTATTTGCAAGAGCAAATTTCAAAGTCTAGGGCTCATGTGTATTTATATTTTTAGTTATAAAAATGCTCTTAAGCCGTCAGCATAATGTAGGATTAAGTATAAATCAATTTGCTATTGATTAAAACTCTTATTCAACTAAATTGTTTTGCTAAAGGAGTGTGTTAGGAGGAATTTTTTTTTAAAGGCAAATAAATGAATGCGCTCTTAAATTAAGTACTTAAGTCTTATACAAATTTGTATTTCCATTCTAATTATCACGACTGGCATAAAAATTTCCTGCAAATAAAATTTGACTTGAAAGAAAAACAACAAGACAACAATATCCGGCAGCAGCAAACTAGTGAAAGAAAAATATCAAACAGCCACACATCTTATTTAATAACAATTTGCAAATACATACTCAAATAATATTTGTGTTATTTGATTATAAAAAGATACATTTAGAAACATACATACATATATACTTCTACATCGTTTTCTTGCATATGTACACATATGTACATATACCCAGTGAACGTTTTTGGCCGGATTTTAAATGGATTAAAATTTAATCCATGATAATAATTATTTCGTGTGTGTATATAAAGAATACACAGAGAAAACAGTGCCTACTAAATACCTCATAAAATGGAACAAAATTAATACGAAATCTCTATGGTTTTTTTTTCAAAAAGGAAATCTTATTAATTTCATAGAGAAAACTTTTTTGAAAAAATCAATAAGAAATCTTGTAGTTTTTATGAGGTTATCTTATTGATTTTTTTCAATAAAAAAAATTGCGTCTTTATTCTCTGTACTTATGTATTTTAATTTAAATTCTATACCATATACATACATATGTATGTAGTATATTGTAGATGTTATTTACTTATACATACATACATATACATTATGTTATTTTCTTAACTAATTTACTCACCAAGTATTGAACCAGCAAACTTCTACCTGCTAGACAAGCACTCTTCCCAATATGCTAACAAGCAGCCTGAACAACCATTGAAATAATTGTACAAACATGCTTATACAAAAATTTAAAAGATCATTAAAAATTGTCTGTATGTCTATTTATAGATATGAAATAACAAGACACCTCATAAAATCAAGAAGATGTCCTTATTAAAAAAAATCAATAAGATGCTTTACACATACTCATATAGGAACCTACTAAAATCACGAAGAAAGCCTTTTTAAAAAAATCAAAAAGGCAACCTACTAAAATCAAGAAGAAAACCTTTTTAAAAAAATCAAGAAGGCAACCTAATAAAATCAATAAGAAATCCTTATAGTTTACAATTTATAAGAAAACCTAATCGAATCAAGAAGTTTTTCTCTATGGATTGTTTTTTTTGTGCCAAAAATAACTGCAATTGAGTAAAAAAAGTTGTAAACAATAAGATTTCTCCTTGATTTTATGTGGTTTTCTTCTTGATAAAATTAATAAGATTTACCACATAAAAACAATAAGGAATCTCTATGAAAAAATCTTCGCTTCTTTCTGCTGGGATAACACTTAGCCTAAAAACGGTTGATAGAGAAAATCTTCTTGATTCTATGAGGCAGTTATTTCTCTGTGTATTTGAGGTTGTTGTGGCTGTAGTAGCGATGAGTCCGTTAAGTACCACGCGATGAGTTCGAGTCCAAATATTGGCCAGGAAAGCCATACTATCCATACAACACACAATTTTCCTTATACCTGTGCCAAAACACAAAATGACTACGTTAAATTAAATTCATATTATTTCAACTTTGCATCAATATGATTTTCGTGTTATTTTTGTTTAAAATTCATTTTATTACAACTTGAAATAACTTTGATTCAATTAAACAGGTTTCGTTTTAATTTTACAGTACTGGCATGTTAAATGGATTCGAAATAAATTTATTTCAAAAGAAAACATTTTCTTTGAAAATTACTATAAATCATGTTGAATTAACATGAAACTCATATGAAGCAGCATCTTGTAAAAAAATGTTAAATTCTTGTTTTCGTAGATTTTAAATTGACATTAACGCGAAAATATTCAGAATCGATTCTCAGCATCTTAAGCCGTCGATATATAATGAAAGCTCTATTTTCGAGGAATGTGGTGAAATCAATGACTTCAGCGCTTGTCCAACCAGAACGTATATGCCGTGCCATTTAGTACAATATATACATATTTTATATTAAACGTAAGCAGCAGCAGAAAAAAATTTAACAAAATGTTATTGTTTTGAGGAAAAACGTTTGTTGCTTGATTTGCTATTTAAAAAATAATAATAATGTACTAGAGCGATATAGCTTTTGTTTTTAAGTGAAATGAAAAGACAGCTTACGAGGTTTTAGTTTTCATTTTATTAAAAATATATGAACTAAATAAATTGTAGAAAAAAGAAACCTTTTATATCTGGTGTAGATCGTCATTGCAGGATTTTAATGCAAAAAAAAAATTGTGAAAACGTATTTATATTGTTACAAAATCATTGAAAAGATTTAAAAATGACTTCTAGTAAAGTTCAGACAAATAACATAAATGTCTAGTGAAATTTAATTAATAAATTTCACTTATAATAGAATTATGAAAATATGTCGAATAATAAATTTCTTTAACCCATTTAGTGCCGGAAAGATTTTTTCTTTTAAACTTAAATTTTTATTTCAAAAATGAAGCTTTAATAAATTTTTAGAAAAAAAATTTTTTTATATATTTTTTTGGGAATGGGATGCCCTATTTAAAGGACGGTTGCACCAAGTGGGTTAATAAATGTCTAGTCTTTTTACGGAAAATTTCTCGTGAAATCTAATAAAACTGGTGGATTTTTCTGATTACTAACTAAAGGAAATTTGGGTTTCTTTCGACAATGAGCAGATTGATATTAATCGGAGAATATTTCAGAAAATGTGCAGCAGTGACTTATTAAAATCGTTGAATGTTCTGATATAGTTTCAGTATATTTCTTTAGCCATTAGAAATGTCATCAAAAAATGTTTACTGGGCTCATATTTATGTACATACACTTATTCATATAAGCACCCAAACATACTTGCACACACTTGAACATACATTTGTAGCAAATGGAAATTTTTTAGCAACAAAACACTTACTTACCTAAAACTCAAATTTAGAACAAAATTTTTGAAAAACTTAATCAGCAGATTACTTTTTATACAAACGTTATGGTGTGTACATATCAGTGATCGGCAATGAATCGTTTTTTCGCTATCATAGTGGCATTTAAATACAAATACTCTGATTTACGCATACTCACAATGACATTGATTTATAAGTACAGGTTGAAATAAATATGAATGTGACGTCGACATCATAGTCATACCACATTCACACTCATAAATCACCTCAGTTTGATATACAATTTCAGGAAAATACTTATACTACTCACATTGATTCAGCTCATTAAATAGTTTGCAAGTAGTATACAATAGTAGTAAATAGGGGTTGTTTTTCAATAGAAATAAAGCAATAGAGAAACACATAACCTCATAATGAGAACTTTAATGTTCGTATGCGAAGTTCGCATTGTGCATCATACTTATTTTGCATCGTCCATAGGCATTGAGTTAAGGAGAGTCGAAATCAACAACGTCTTAAATGTTGCTAAGTATGAGTTCGATGCGCACTTCACACTTTCGAGTCAATATGATTCATAGACAACATAGCAATAAGTGTGAGTGCGCATAAGTATAAGAAGTTATAAATCAGGATTCAACTCTACTCACTTTTTCACTACTCATTGCTGTTCTCTGGTACATATGTGCTGGTATGTTTGTATACAAGTGTTCATGAGTGTGTGTGCGTGTGTGTGTTCGTGTGAAGTATGTTAGAAATGGAATGAAATAAAGTGAAATGATATGGCATATATTTTTCCAGAGACTTGGTTAGAAAGTAAACAACCAGCCGCAAAAAGAACAACGAAATATTTTCGTAATAATATGCGAAAAGGTTTAGTGCACTATGGTTAGATAAATTATTTTTAATTGTAATTTTTCGATTTTTTTTTTAGAAAAAGAAGCGGAACCTACTCCCAGCAGTTTGGCCATAAAAACTTCAATTCCAAAATTTTCTTCGAAAGAGATTTACATTTTTTACCCTTTTACCGCACCCCACAGTGCAGGAAAAATAAAGAAACCATGTAAGGTTAGACAAAAAAAACTCTAACCATTAAATTTGCAGAAAAAAAGTATAAACAAAAATAAATAGAAAAAAACACAACTTCCTAAATAAATTTTTTTTTTGTAACAATTTTCTAAATATGTTTAAGGCAAAAAGTAAAATAAAATCAAATGGAAAACAAGGAAAAGTTTTTGTAAGAAGAGAAAAAAAAACAAATTCCAAATAAAAAAGTTGTAAAATTTTACGAAAAAAATATAAACTATAACGACATAAAAGGTCTTTTATTAAGGACTCCCTAATCTTTAAATTTAAACAACAAAAGTGTGAGATATAATCCAAATCTTTTTATCGTTCGAAAGGGCCAAACGATGTCATTATTATGCCAATGTTCTTGTTCACATGAGCTTCTCGTAAAGTGGCCTTCGAATTGCTCGTGTAGAATGATGAATCTGACATTAGCTATGTGGTAAGGTCCTGAACAATCGTGTTCAAATCATATGTCATAGGTATCTGTACTCGTATCATCCAATTCTGCTCCAAAGAAGTTGGTTCTCATCGACCAATAGCCGCTCGCTACGGTAAAATTTGCGAAGCCCGCGGAACGAGCGAAAGTGTTGTTGATTTGGTGATTTGACAGAATGCGTAAATGACAGATAATTTGACAGACGTAGCTTTAAAAATATGGCCGCTATCAACTCTCAAAAAAACGTGCGGAAAAGGTAGAGTTGTAACAGAATGAAGCTTTCTTCTATCTCTTCCTTCACCACTATCCCTTTCCTTAAGAAGTACTAGGTCTTCATTGCCTAAGTGTTACTTCAATTTAAAAAAAGTCCCTATTGCAAGACACTTTATAAGCCTTTAAAAATAGCAAAACAAATAGTATCAATGTGCATAAATAATAAAATGTACGCACAAGTATTCGTAAACCAAAATCCTCATAACACTGCTAAAATGCTTTTACGAACACACACACGCTTGTGCGTGAACCCCCCCTCACTTATTGTCGTATCCCTGAATTTATTTTCTGGTATTGAGATCAAAATCTGGGAAATAAAAACTATAATACTTAAATGTAAAAATACTCGTAGAAGCTTATAAGAATGTAAATAATGCTTATGGTTTTCCTTTTTGTATTTTGAATAAATTTCAAATTATCGAAACTGATTTTCCTTTTTTTAAAGTTTAAGTTCGTATTATTTTCCTTTTTTTTTTTGAGTTAATGTTTTTTATTTATTCCATTAACTGATTATAAATGGTTTGAGAATAAATTTTTAATAAGAAAATGTTATGCGATTTCAAAACAAACCTCAATTTTAGTTTATAGCGATGGAGTTACCGGACTTTTTTTCGCAGAGATCTACGGCGTCAAACAGTGACGCATTGATGTTTATGAAGCGATTTTCAATTTATGCGGATTTTTTTTAAGTGGTTCCAAGGCAAAAAAAAAGTGGGAAATCCGTAGTCTAGGGTTGCTAATTTTTTTTTTACATGAAAGTATACGATGTTTGGTTGCAAAATAAGTTTTGAACGGCACCAAAAAGTGCCGGCATCGATATTTGCGAAGACATTTTAGGTTGGTATTTAATTTTTCGCACTAAGTTTCTCTTGGTGCGAATTAAAATTAATAAAAAAAAACCATATTGAATGAATAAGAGACATTAACGTAAGTCTAGGCAATTATAGTTTCTAAGGGTGGGGTTTTTTTTTTTTTCTGCAGAGATCTACGGCGCCAAAAACTGACGGCATCGATGTTAGCGGAGCGATACTCGATTGGTGCCGAATTTTTGGTAAGTGCTTCCGATAAGAAACAGTGGCAACGCCGTGGTCTAGAGTTGGCGGCCTTTTTTCAAATATATGCAGACGATGTCTAGTTGCCGAATAAATTTTCGAAAAATATTTCAAGGGCAAGAATATTCACTATAAGAATGAATTAATATTGACTTCTCCTGTTGAAAAAAAGTGGTTCAAATTAGAGAACAGCAATGAGTAGTGAAAAAGTGAGAATAGTTGAATCATGACTTATAGTACTTATACTTATTGCAATGCTATCTATGAATCATATTCACGAGAAAAATTGAAGTACGCATCGAACTAATACTATTTATGACGTTGTTGATTTCGACTCTCCTTAACTCAATGCCTATGGACGATGCAAAACAAGTATGATGCACAATGCGAACTTCGCATACGAATATTAAAGTTATCATTATGAGGTTATGTGTTTCCCTGTTGTTTGTTTTTTTTTTTGCAGGAATTGAAAAACAACCCTACTTACTGCTATTGTATACTACTTGAAAACTGTTAAAGGACTAAACTTTTAAATAAACATACCTGCATGAGTTGAGTGAGCTGAATCAATGTGAGTAGTATAAATATTTTCCTCAAATTAGATACCAAAGTAAGGTGATTTATGGGTGTGAGTGTGGTATAACTATGATGTCGACATCGCATTCATATTTCTTTCAACCTCTTCTTATAAATCAATGTCATCGTGAGTATGTATGCGTAAATCAGAGTTGTTGAGTTTAAGTGATGTCTACTCACTTATATTTAAAATTTCATAAGTCATTATGAATACCAAAAAAACGATTCATTGCCGATCACTGGTTCAGATATTGATTTAAAATTGTTACCATATTGATTTTAAAATGTTTCTTACTACTTCAAAACTTTGCAGTTTTAATTTCAACTTAATTAAGAAATTAATGAAATAAAAATCATAAAATAATGTGTTTCAACTTTAGAACAATTTTGATTAAATGTACCTTATGAAATAAACAGAAACTCCATTGATTCAAAGCTGAACATTATTGATTTAATGTACATATTTTAATATACACATAATATATCAATTAAAAAATTAATTACAATTTCACCTATAAGTCAAAATATTTTAAAAGAAAAAATCATGTGTTTGGCGTGTATGGCGACCATGGCCATGAAGGAAGTTGTCTAGTTCTATTTATCCATGATTTTGAGACACTCTTCTTAAGAGCATAACTTTTTTTTTTTGTAGAACAATAAATTTAAAAGTAAAACTAGCAGATAGTTACATTTTGTTATGAACGTGTATTTTTCCATTGCTGCTTCTTTTCCAATAAAAATTTTATACAAGTTTTGTACTCAACACGCCATGGAATATATAAAAAAAATAATTTTATTTGTTTTTAATAGCACAAAAATTTCTGGGCCGAATGTTGCAGTCTGGTTTTTTTGCAATTTTTCGCATTATTTTTATTTTTATTTTTATTTTGAGGTTTGGTCTCAATGGCCAAGTGTCATTTAAGTGAAAACCCCAACGAACACAGTGAAAAGTGCATTTTTGCGTTAAAGGAATTTGCTTCAAGTTATTAAAATGTATTGTTGGGTAGAAACAAGTAAATACCAGTGAATACTCTTTCAGGCCAAAGATCACACACACACACACACACACACAAACACTCCATAATACAAAAAAGAGGTCGGTCGCACCATCTGTATTGTGTGTGTGTGTATTTATATGTGTATTTGTAAATTTTAAAGGGCATTACAACAACAACAAAAATTGTTATTTTAACGCTCACGAGCACTGGGAAACAGTGTTTATGTAAATATGACACTCTTCAGCAAGTGTGAGTGTGAATGTGTGCGTGTGTGTGTGTGTATCGCGCTTTTATTCCATTATGCTCTGTTTACACGTACGAAGTGTTTGGGTAAACACAATAAGATTTTAATTGTCTGTGTATATAATTGTTGTTGTTATTGTTGCTGTTACATTTATTGTTTGCAAATTTGTATTATTTGTTGCTGCATTTTAATAATGATTTCGAAAATAAAAACAAAACGCCACTGCAAGGGATTTAAAGTCAGGCCTATTGTGTGGATTGCAAAAATAAAATTTAAGAAAAAAATTACATAATACAATACTTTGGAGTATAATTTCGTAAAGCAGTATAATTAAATTTTGATATTTTAACTTTAATAGAACAATGAGTGTATTATTTTCAATAAGAATAATCCAATTTTGCAATTAAAGCTTGAAAATGAAAATGGAATTTTTTTTTATAAAAAAAACAATTTAAAAGAAATTTAATACATAGCAAATTTTCATTGTTTTATTATAGATTTTTTAATGAAATGACGGGCAGCAGTGAATTTTAAGAAATATTAATGTCATGAGTTTCATAATCCCAAAGCGAAATGCTGAGATACGCTTTTGGTATAAAAATATATAAATTTGTTTGTAGTACAGCAATCAAGAATCTAGCTTGGAATATATAAGTACAAAAGTTTATAGTTTTGTCTTTCAAACAGATACAAAAGTCTGACAATCGCACTCTTTGTTGCGCTTTCGTGGATGCCAATATAAAGAATCCGGTTCGAAGGACCATAAGCAGACGCACATTTGTGTATTTTTGATTTTTGTTTGACTGAGCTTATAATATATTTATTAAAGACAAAGTTACCTTAAGCGTGATTAGCCTAATTATTTGTATATAAAATAATTTTAAAGAAATTTATTATTTGAAATATTGTCAGAAGTGTACATACAATAATTTAAATTTATTTGCGGGTGGTTTGGCATGTCCATATACGCATTTAATTGGTGCCTCAACCAAATCATCAGTAGACCTCAGCCACAAATTTTAAATGGTTTTTGAAAGTATCTACATAATGTAAGAGGTTTGTGACTGTTCAAATTTGTGATTTGTTTGAAGCGCCAATGAAATGCGCTTTCATAAAATAATAAATTAAATTGAATAAAAAATTAATATTTCCTTGCCCACAGTTGAAAAAACATAAAGGTCGAATTAATATGAAGATGGATTAATCAATTTCAGTTATTTTATTTTACTGTAAATAAAACTTGTTTTTACAATAACGTCTGGTTCTTCTAATGCCGGCCATATACTACACAAGTTCACTGCACAAGTCTGGCACTGTACAGTGCGTTTGTGAAGTGTATGGGAATGGTTGTGCTATTGACGTACTGAATTGAGTAAATATCAAAACTATTTTGATATTTACTCAAGTTTGAAAACTGTACAGTGAACTTTTGTAGTGTATGTTGCAAACGCTCAGTTGTTTCGTGATTTTTTAAGAGTTCACAACAATAAATGAGCGCAGAACAAATATTATGGACAGAGTTCCTAGAATTATACAAAGAATCACCAGCATTATGGCGAACTAAAATAAAAAATGCACAGTTCACTTATATAGTGTGTGTCACAAGCCAGACTTGAACTTGTGTAGTGTATGGCCGGCATAACCCATTTTAGCTAATGGTTTACTGTCACTGTAATTTTTTATTGATATTGAGTTGATAATACAATTTGATTTACAGTTTTTAAAGTAATCTAATAGAAATACGCATTTCACAAAACAATGGCTAATCCAACCAATTTGAGCTGTTAATTTTACTGTAAACAATAGTTGTTACAATTAAGCAGAAAAAAAGGAAAAAGGTATTACTAAATTTTTTTTTAAACCTCTCTCTCTCTCTCTCAATTCAAAAAAGCAACAAAAGATATGGTAACAAATATAAGTTGTTAATTTTACTGTAAAAATAGTTCCTACAATTGAGCTAAACAAACTATTTTAAGATGTTATTACGGTAATTTTAGCTAAAATCTCTTTTCTTAAAAAAAAGTAACAAAGGTTAATCTAACCATTTAAAGTTGTTAATTTTACTGTAACCACTTATTGCTACAAATAAGCTGAACCAACTGTTTCTACACGTTATAAGTATATTTTTAGTTAAAATTTCTCTACTTTAAATAAATATATTTTAAGTAAATTTGTGGCTGAGGTGGTCAGGGCTTCCGCTAAGAAACAGCAGACAAATTTGGCTGCAGGTTCGTATTATAAGTAAACTATTATTAAATTTATAAATAACTCGACAAATATAAGTAAGATCCGGAAGCTGTATAATATCCCCCATATTCAAAAAATTTAAAATGAATTTGAAATGTATTTTATTTAAAATTTTTCATACAAAACTTTCCTTAAATGGACTTCAAATTCATTTTATTTATTTTTTTATGAATATGGGGTTTTGTATTTAAAAGCGAACGAATAAATTATTGCAGAAGCAGGACCATAATTAAAAAAAAATGCACAATAATATTAATCTGATTCTCCAAACCTCTTACAAGTTTAATTTTTAATTATAACTCTTATATATTGTTCCCCCCTGTCATGGCAGAAAATATACACACAAACACAATAGTAGTGTAGTAATGGGGGCCTGCGACATGTTTTGGGAATTCAAAACCGGGAAAAATCAAAAAGGGTGGCAACCCTGTTACAAATGGGGGGATTTTGGGGATTTTTTTTATGCTGAGATTTTCTTGGCTATGTGTGTGTGTGTGTGTGTGACTTTGATTCTTTGTTTATGTGTATGTATGTATACTTGTGTGTACAGCTTTTGTTGTTATTGTAGAGAAGCGTTGTCTTACAGTGTGTGGATGTATGTATATGTGTGTGTGTGTGTGTGTGTGTGTGTGTGTGTATGAGTATGCGTTTTTGTATTTACTTGTATGTTTGATGGTGTCCAATACTTTTGTTGTAGTGGCAGACAATCATTATACCCAGTAGGAAATGTCGATGGTGAAAATGTGCTGACTAGCTTTTGACTAGTCACCAGTACTACTCTATAATTATTCCCCATACGAGTACAATACTTTGAAACCCTACTAATAAAAATAGAATTCACTAGGTAGTGACTACATAGTTCTTATGGGGTCATGAGACATACTAACCAGACATTTATTTACTGGTACATTTCTATAATTTACGAACATACAAATGTGTGTATATTGACAATTCCACCTCTCTCCTTCTTTTATACTGACGGATAGAAGAAAACTTATTATACCAAAGTTGTAACTAGAATTTTGGTTTTGACACAAAGACACTTGCTCCCAGTCTGACTGCAGGGTAGTTACAAGGGATCTGTGTATTTGTGTGTATGTGTGATTATTATTTGATAGACTTTGGCTTGCTGTTTTGAGTTATCGTTGGTATGCTTATGTAGGGTTATTGTATTGCATTTATGTTTGCGATCTCTGGGGAAATAATCTAATAGCTACAGAGAGTGGCAACCATGTTGTGAATGGAAGTGGGTAGGGAATGTATTTGGTAATGCATCTATATGTTGTTGTATTAATGTATGTGATCGTATCTATTTTTACTTTGAAGAATGTCATTGCTTGTGTGTATTGTTTAGCCTTCGAGAGTTTTTCATACATATTTACAAATGAATGTGTATATGTTTTCTAGGCTATTATTATGTAGATAGAAAATATTGTGTTGGTATAGGTTTTATATGTACAAGTGAATTTCAGATGTTAAATGTTTTGAATCAAATCAGGTTGATAAGCAGATTTTTTGAATAGGGGTAATGATATTTTTATTTCAGTATATTTTACTTTAATGTAACAATTATAGGAAATAGCTTTTGAAGACATACACCAAAACTTATAGAAGCATCTACTTTTACGTGTCCCGGTTTTTCTCGTACCTTTGTATTACAAACTGATGCTAGCTATTTTGATCTGGGTGTTGCTGTTTATATGAATTTCATCATATATCGTAATACCATCAGATAAATTAGATTTGACGACTGCTACACGATTATCATATGAATTGTGGGAATTTGTATGTGTGTGTGTGTATGTGAGTATGTATGTATGTGTGTGTGTGTGTGTGTCTGTGTGTATGAATTTCATAATATTATAAAATTTCATTATGTATGTTTGTGTTTGTGTATTACGTCATCACCTCTTTGTGTGTCATGCCAGACATTTGGTAGTATAAAATATTAGCATATAGGTATCAGAACTTTTTTTTTTTTAATCCTAGTATGTTTTTATACTCAAGGTTGCTGGGTATTTTGTCATGCTTAAAATTGTCCAGCTTTAAAGTCTGCCTTGTTTATATTAAAGATTTTGTTTATTTAACTACGTCCGGCTTCTTTCGCTGAACTTCTTTTCATACAATCATGGGAATTTATAGTTTCTCTGTCCATAATAAGATCGTTTAGCTTTGGCATGTGCTCTGACTGAATGGTTTATGCTGTTCATATATTTTCATGATGTAGATATGTAAGTGTGATTGTCAAGATCTAATAAATACTTGAGTATTGATAAGAAATTTGATATTATGTGTACATATCTACAAATTGATTTTATGTATGTATGTACATCTGTACATACAAATATGTGTTTGACTCCGTGTTTGAATACATTTTTTTTTTGTTGTTGTTGTAAATATTCGCCTGGTCTTTTATGTATAGATGTGAAATATCTTCATAGTTTTTTTTTTTATTTTTATTTGAAATTAAAAAACGTTGATTTAATTTTTATCTGTATTTACTTAAAAGTTTGTGAGGATGTTCTGTTTTAAGTAAAACTGAATTCCATACTTACTTTAGAGTAATAGTAACTATAAGAGAAATATTTCCTATATTTAATTTACATTTGTTTAAAGTTGATGCAGCCTATCTTCATTCTTAGACATTTTTCGGCATAAAATTTTTTCCAACCATCGTCTTTTTTCATCACCTTTTATATTTATTTTAGAACATCTTGCATTGCCTTTTATACATTTACAAACATTTTTAAATTAAACTGATCCAGCAGTCCAGCTTAGGTAATGATTTTTTTTTTGTTAGCCAGCTTGCTTCTTTTTTTATTTTTTATTGATTATTGAGTTTCATAATGAAATTATTATATTCGTAATTGTTGAAAACAATCGCTACTTCTTTTCCAATGAATTCATTTGAGTTATTTTTGAAACCTTACGCGACTATAAAAATTATATTATTTTTCATATTGCTTAATTTATAAGACTTTTAGAATTTGACCATTGATAGGTATATACATATTCTAGTATATGATCATGAATAAGAATACAGTAAGCTGATTGCTTTGCTTACTATTTCATATTAAAATTTTATTCAATTGTCCCGCTATTGAATAAAAGGAGCTTTTATCTTAAACTCTGATATAGGTAGAAACGCTTGAGATTCTTTCATATACTACCTTTGCTGGAATCTTAGATACATATAATAACTACCTATGTAGAATTGCATTACGTTTATTTATAAATTTTATTTTAAGATCATCATCATATGGATATGAGACTGAACCTAAATGTACTTTTAAATTAGTTAATTCATAATAAACAATCTTATTTTCTTCTTGAATAGCGATCAACAGAAAACGAAGTAGTTTTCTTACAATTTAGGTCTGACCTCTCAACTGCTCTTCTAGTATTCAATATGAGTTTGTATGTCAGAATTTCCGTCTACTCTTTGTTAGCGTTATGGATAATTCAATTTTAAACTTTTTATTCTTCAAATTGTGTTACTTCATACTGATAATATCTTTAAGTACATTAATAAGGTACGATTATATGTTTATTTTATGAAGGGTGAGCGCCTATGGATTTTATTTGATGTTCTGGATGAAGCGTTTTTTTTTTCCTCATTTAATTAAAGTTTAGCGTATTGCGTTTATATTTCTAATATATTTAAGTGAGCTTTTTGTACCTGTCAGACAGAGTGTACGTATCAGTTGCTCAGTCAGTCTCTCTTTTTATTAATTTTTTCTTCTAATGTCTCACTACTATTTTTCAGATTTTACTACTTGAAATAGAGAGTATTTGTATAATTTTTAAATGGATGTGTAGAGAAATTAGTTTATATAAAAATAAATACATGTTTAATAATAAACTATTCTAGAAAATCGACCCCAAATAAGACAGTTACCTCCATCATCAATTCATGATCGGTGTTTTCATTAAGTATCAGAAACATTAGAATATCTATGTTTGGGGGAATTTTTACCTCATGTGCTTTTACAAGAGGTTTGCTGGTTTACCCCTTAGTTATTGTTGTTAAAGTAGGCTGGGTTGTATCGCATTCAGATCTAATGATTTCTCACTTAGAAAAGATCCTCATCACCATCAATCATACCTGTATATAATTCATTCATGAGTGGAGTTGATCCAGATACAATTGCTGTCTACAAATTAATGATTAGAAAATAGCTTTCTCATCACCTTCTAACAAGTTTAATATTTTGCTAGCATGCATGCTTTAGCATGCTTCTATCGATAGTGACGCGAGAGTCCGACATTTAGTGCTGTTTTAATTAAAAATCTATAATATTAGAGTTACGAGTTCACTCTTTTGAATTTTTAACAAAGTAGATACATATCTATTTCATTTACCACAAAGTCTTAAAATTTCTTTCCTTATAAAAGTATGACGTGAGGAATTTTTTTACATTATACATGCTTCGGCATGCTTCGGCATGCTTCCAATATTTTTTTCAGTAAATTTAGTTCATACTCATACAGATACAGATATAAAGTAAGATCTGTTTACATTACATTTTACAATTTATGCATGCTTCAGCATGATTCTAGTTGAAGTCTGTATTTATTTAGTAAGTTTGTTTGATACCCATTCATACACATGTACATTCATAAAGATTGGAGATCACAGTCCAATTTTCTTAGTTTATCTAGAAATGAACAGAGTGAATATCTATTATAATAACCCTATTCACATTTTAAAATTTTGTGTGCTACAGCTTTCGAAATGGAAAATGTACAGCTTTTACTATAAAAAGTGATAATATGATGTGCTGAATATTTTGAACTCTTAAGTTTTCACAATATTTCATACAGACCATCAAGTTTAGAGAATTCCAGTACATTAAGCTAATAATCTTCCCTGAGACCTAACATTCCTAATCAATCCTTCAAAAAAAAAAAACCATTACAAACTAGATTTTTCCTTTTTAATTTTATTTATATTTTCATTAAATTTCATCATTTTTTACATCTTCAAATTACTGTATACTGTATTTTGCACCTTTTTCTCAATCGTAGAGTTAACTTTAATCACAAATATTTTAGTTTTCCGGTTAAATGAACTTTTCTATTTCATGCACTAAGTAAATCCTTATATATCTATATCAATCCACTTATATGAACCATTATAGCTAAATTCTTAACACATAATTCCTCTTAATGATCTATTAATTTATTCTACTATTGATGCTTTCATATTAAGTAGTTTTTAATCTTCTATTTATGCATGAATTTTACAATATTTATTAAAAAATTCTTTACCATCATCTATTTGTAAGTTTCTTGGTACTCGTACCATTTCAAAAATATTTTCCATTGACTAGTTTTTCTCGAGTGCAGTTTTTATTTTCAGCGGCACTGACCATATAAACTTTAAGAATGTGTCAGTTACAGTCTACAAAAATCAATAATTTCTATTTTCTCTAGAATAGCTACCCACTTCACCTAAATTAGCTCCATAAAAGATCATCTATTCCATTCATTACATCACTACAATACACAAACAATTTTATAAATTTATTATGGATTACGTTTACTAAATTTCTTTTAAGGACATTGAGTTGTTTTACAGTTTTTTGGCGAGTCTTGTAATCTACTTGATGTATTTTCAGATATTTATACTAAAATGTAGTTAATTTTCCAATCTATAAATTTTATC